>JAJONQ010054369.1:0-11651 GCA_036250385.1 Solanum microdontum
ATGCATGTATTGGAAGGGCCTTTCAAGCTACAATCCAAACTAGTCATGCTCATATTACTCTTTACTTAAGTCTAAGAAATGGGAACTCACCACCCTATCTCTATAATAAGGGCCAATGGGTATTCACCTCTCTATGTCTATCATATTTTCCAAATGGGTATTCACCTCTTACTCTACATGTATAGTCATAGGTATTCACCTCCATAAATATTTTAATAAAATATAGGTATTCACCTCCATATCCATTTTAAGGTGTAATGTAGGTATTTACTCCATGTCCATCATATTATGATATAGGTATTCTCCTCCATATCATTTTAAAGGCTAATGGGTATTCACCTCTTGCCTTGATTTAGAAGTTATATATTAAGGGTAATCACCACACACTTCTCATATCATGACATGGGTAATCACCTTATGTTTATCTAATTAGGAATAAGGGAATTCACCTCACATTCCACTCATATAAAGGTCTTTTAGGAGAATCACCATAACCTCATAACATTTCATAGTCCTTGAACTTAGATTAATTTTAGGTGAGCAAGCCTTTCAACCTAGAATTATTGTATGTAAGAGAGAACCTTTCATATCATATCATATTCATGCATAACACCATATCTAGAATTCTACATTAGACATGGATATCATCATAACTCAAATAATTCTGTCACTTCATACATTCAAACATTCATGAGGTAGATTAGGTGATTAATGGCCTTCCACCATAATTCTATCCATTAATCTTCTGTTCTCATATAGACTTTACTCTCAAAGCCTTAACATACATATTTCATCATATTGGTTTTACTCTCAAAACCCTAGTGATTAACATTCATGACTACAAGCCTTACACTCAAAACTTTACTTCTTACTATCATCACACATACCTAGATTTCAAGGCATTCTAACACATGCTTCATTATTAGGTGATTCTAGTCATAAATCATCATAAAGGTTCAACTTCAAGCCTTACTAGTCATGATCCATCATATATACTATAATCTAATTCAATTCATGTCTACAAGCTTCTATTCTTGAACAATTACTATACAAGTCAACAAATCTATAAGATCATGTATGAATCCTCAATTTCACCTTTCAAGGCATAAACCCACATAATATCAATTTCATCAATTAGACTATGGTTAACCATGGAAAACACATAATATCTTCATAATAAAATAATTCAATACTAAATCAATCATAAACAAGTATTATCCACTCAATTGAAATCATACTCAACACTACCCACAATATAGGAAGAAATCCTAGCTAGAATTGGGGTTCATCTTCACAATTGGAGGAAATCTAGGTGGCTCCATGGATGGAAGAATCCATGGATGAATATCTAACATACCTTGATTATAAAGCCCTCACAAAGCTTGCAACAATGGAATAATTTGACCTAGCTTGCTTCTCTTCTTCTTCTTCTTTGCTTCCTAGAGGGAGAATTTCTTGGAGGGAATTGGGTCTCTTTGGTGAATTGAAATAGTGACTAGGCTAAATGTATTTAGGGTTCTATTAGTTTTATATATGTGGTCTAATTACTAATAAAATGACCCCACTTAATAATTAATTAATTCTAGACCCTTCCCTTAACCCCCCAATTTAAACTTAAGGGACCAAGGCTGCCTCACCCACGAGACTACGCCCACGGACCGTGGGTGGCTCTACGGAGAGTGTTGGTCCTCCGTGGGTGGTGGCCTGCAGGTCCTAAGTTGGGGTCTTGACCCACGACCCCTTCCCAAGGGGCGTGGGTCCACCTACTGGGCGTGAGTCCCATCCGTAGGTGGCCCATTTTAGGCAGTTTCTAGGGACTGTTTTGGGTCCCCCTAAAGGACCCTTGGTTGGTCCTTGGGGGGTCTTACCTTGATTCCCTAGCCCTAAAACCTTCACTCTAAGTACGGGAAGCTAAATTCATGACTCTAACTCTAACGTAAAGCTCTAGAACCCTCACGTAAAGCTCTATTTTAGTTTATTAATTCCCGGGTGTTACAGCATTTGAGGATTTTCCTCTTTGCTTATGTTTTGAGATAGCATTGTTTGATCTGAGAGGTTGTCGAAGGGTCTGGCGGTGCATGTTCACCTAGTATCCTAATTTTTTTTGCCTCCATATTGTGTCGATCCTTCTACTTTCGCGGACGAAAGTCCTTTTAGTAGTGGGTTGTATTAACCCTCCAGGTCATTTTCTTTGTTTTTTCGATCTTATCAACATTTATAGTTTTCATGTAGCGACCAGAAGTCATTTATGACTTGTTGGGACTAACTATTCGAACATTGGGTCGTTTGTTTGGATTCGTGTAAGGTTCCGTATATTTGAGCCTTTGCAACTGGAATGGTTGACTTCAGTCAAAAGTTTAGAAAAATGGCCTTAGAATTCAATTCTGACAATTCCATGAGCTCTCAAGCTTGGTTGATTTGGACCTCGAGATTTTTCGTCTGAGTTTGTGTTGTTAGGCATTTTAACTTTAAATCTTAAGTCAAGGGTTGAATTTGGTTTACATTCTTTGTAAACATTCTAGGATGAGAATTATGTTATCGTGGTTAGCTCTGGATGTTGAGTTTGGTCTAGACCAACCTTTTGTGCGGTTTCCTAGGCTTTCGGTCTCATTTTGAGCCTTCTTGTGATTTTTAGCTTAAACGGAACTTAGGTGTGGGACCCACTTTTCATCAATATGACCGCGGATGGAAGTTTTGATGGTTTCATTAAGTCCTGAATTCAATGGGGTAGCATATTTCATTTGCACGCACGGGGTTCTAAATGAATTCTGGGAACCCGTTGAAGAATTCCTAGTTTAAGCAAACCAGCTGAAGTGTTGATATCTGGTGCAGGCTTTTGGAGTTATCTTCGTTAATTTGGAGTCGTGTAGAGAAGCTTGGAGTTCTGGAGATTAAGGTGATCTCCTAGCGCTTGGAGCTATCGATTTCTGAATGTTTTGTCTAGGCTTAGTCTTTATATTGTATTCAGAGATAATGTGTACTTGTTTTGTATTTGTAAAAGCCTTGTACTCCTATTTTTGGATTAGATGTTTAACTACTAACTGAGGTCGAGTCTTGGGATGGTTCATGTATTGTTTTTGTTGATTATCATTTCTCTTCTTTATTCTAGGATCTTTCTTCCTATTGTTGGCTTCCGCTTGGTAGTTTGTTGCTTATGTCTCTGGGCTAAGGTATAGGCTTACCTAATGGTTGGGTGTAGTAGTTGCCATCATGACCTGAGAAATCGGGTTGGGACAAATTCCTTGAAACTTTGTATCATGATTTGTTCCTTGTAGTCTCATGTGTACATTAATTCTTTATATTATGTGGTGAGTTCCAAATTCTTAGTATGAACCAGTCACATCTATGTTAGAAGGCAAGTTCAGAAGTCAGATAGGTAGTAAGATTAGATCCTTTCTCTTCAAGTCCAGTTTATCCTTTATTCGAGAATGAACAATCCCAAGTGGAGATATTGTAACACCCAAAAATTCTACTCTAGGATTCAAACAATTAATTGTAAGCATATAAGCCCGAATCGGGTAATTTGTAAATGTGCATATGTTAATAACAAGTCCTAAGGGTGGAAATTGTATTTGATGCGATTAGGGTCATAAAGAACATCTAGCACTAAATCGAGTTCAAAGCTTCCATATCCATCAAGTTTTTGGCATAAGACCATGCAAGGATCAACTTTAAATGAGTATATAGCTAAGAATATCTATGTATCCCATTACCTATCAAATAATAGTTATTTGAGTCTTCCTTCCAAATCCACCAATAAAATCAAGTTTGTAGTAGAAATTTATGCTCATTTTAGTAAAACATTGTCAAGCAGTGGCAATCGACAGCCCAACAGAAGAAATATTGGTCGGTTCCATGAGTTAAAAGAACATAAAGTAATTCTTGGTTGTTAGTAGAAAAGTTGTATGGGGGTAGCACATGTCAAATAAAGGACAATTCTTCAATTTTACATCTCATAGACCATGTATACATTCCGTATATTACCGTATACCATTGATATATCAGTTTTCCAGATTTTTATAGAAAATGCTATTGAGTTTCTTTTGTCACTTTTCATTCTTTGATCGACCCGAATAGTCAATATCTCTAAAATACTACTAGGTCTAGGTAAGTATTCTCATGATCTTACAACATAAATCCTTGAATTTTACTAGGTTCTAACATCGAATCATCCTCCTATCTCGAATGAATATCATGAATTAATTTCTAGGGTTCAAAACTTATTTTTTGAGCAAGATCCACTACTATAGAAGAGATAATACTTCCTTCCAAATCAAGGTAAATATACTCTCACAATTCCCTAGTGGCTTTAACCTATACTATATATCCTAAGTAAGAATCTAGGCTCAAAACCTAGAGTTTTCAAGGAAACTCATCTCGAAGGTTCAAGAAAGGTTTTTTTGTGGTTCTTCCCCTTCCAAGATCACAACTTCTTGAATATTTGAAGCAATTAACATATGTAAGGATATCAAGATGAGAAACCCAGTTCTTTCCCAAGTTCTAGATCTACAATTTCAGTTAGTAAGATCAAAGTTAGGGTTTTTACCCAAAGTCTATGATTTTGAATTCTCTCTTCTTTCAATTGTTGATTCTTTATCCTATTATTTAAATTATTGTACTTCATATTATTGATGATCTTTAATTTATGGTTCATGCTTATTTTACCACATGGACCTTCCTAGCTAAAGTTATTTTGATAACCTTGTCATATAGTATTTCATATGCATTATTTACATGAGTAAAGTATATTACATATTTTTAAGCATTATTTTAAGAAAGAGTTCAAGAGAGCATATTTAGCTTCATGTGAATTATTTCAAGAAAACATATTTAGCTTCAAGTGACAGAGTTCAAGAAAGTGTATTTAACTTCAAGTTCATTCTTTCAAGTAAGAATTCAACAAAATATATCGAATTTATAAAGAATTACTTCAGATAATCTAAACCTCAAAATTTCTTCGCCGGCGTAGGTTATGATCGTGTCATTGATTTGGCAACTCCTCAGAAAGCCCCTAGTACAGACTCAAAGATTTGAGTCATTAGTAAAGTTCATACTTTATCTTGGTAGAGTATATAATGACTTTACGAATGTGGACAGGAAGTTATATCATCACGAGACTCATTTGATGGTTGTCAGTTGAAAAAACTCCTCAAGAAATGTAAACATATTATTTTCATCATTTTCTGTTATTGCATATATTCAGTTTCTATGTTTAGTTGTTAAACCATACATCCATATTTTACTAATCAGTTGACTTTATTTCAGTCTCTCTTCACATTCTTCATTTAGCTCAGCATGTTTAGTTTTAGCTAGTTATTTCATTCAAATATTTTACATATCGTACATTTCATGTTCTGACGTTCACTCAGCACTACATTCTTTAATGATTCAGATTTATAAATTTAGGATCGACAACAGACACCTTATTAGGACTACTTTCATCCAACTTTGGTGACACCTCCTTTCTTTTAGAAGGCTTTAATTTATCTTGAATATAAGTAGTTAGTATATGTTGTTAGTAGAGTATTCAGGTAGCTTGGGTTCTTGTTCCGACAACCTATCTTCAATATATTGGAGGGTTCATGATCACTCGGTTGAGCTATCCGTGTCACCATTATTTTACAAGCATATGCATACTATACATATTTTAGATTTTTAAATAAAGTTGTTGAGTTTGTTTTTTATGTTAATGTATACTCACATTTTAAAAGCTTCCACATTAGTAAGTATTCAGGCTTATATCATGCCAGGTCAAGGGTCTGCTTGGGTCGGTAATGGTTTCGAGTGTTGATCTCGTCCAAAGGTCTAAACAGATTATGACAAAATTAATATTGCAGCATAGACTTCAAGTATCTTTGGGAGTCTATGAAACCGTGTTAGTAGTAATTTTCAATTCATAAAGTAATAAGTATTTTGAAATAAAGTTTTAAAGCTAAAAAAACTAAATGAATTGGAGGAAGTAGTTCTACGATAGGAAGGAAGGAAAGAAAGAAGGATAATTAGATCAACCACTAGCCTAATAAAAAAAATTAACTATCATAATTGTTTCATTGATAAAATCAGGATTTATTATTTGCATATTGTGGCAATTCAAACAACAACAATTGCATAAAGTAGCTCAATTATATCACTAATATGTGGCAACTAAAATCTGTCCAAATTGCACTAAAACCGCAGAATCGACAAAAGTATCCCACTACAAAATACATTGTGGACACTCTAATTTTAATTGTTTGATTATAAAATTGAATTTATTTTAATTACTTTTTCTATGAATTATACCTTACACAGTCAAACATTCTTTTAACGGTGATTCGTTATAACGACATTTCACCAAAACAATTTTATTTTCTCCGAAACTAATTTTTTATGTTGTATTTTACTCTACAACAACATTTTACCTATATTGATCATAAAATTCATTATAGCAGTACATTTTTTGTAAAATTACACATCTATAATAGTCTTACTCAAATATTGTGTATTAAAATATTTTATAAGAGATATATTATGTATAAAATAAAACATTAAAATATTTATGATAATCAACGTTAATATTATATATTTAAATAAGATCCATCAATTATTGTCTTAAGTTCACGAGGAAAGACTGTTGATGTTTGTTTTTTTATAAATATACTGGTGGCCTCCTGAAGCGCCTCACCTTTTGTTACTTGGAAGAGATGATATAGAGGAGAAAGACGAACAAGATTGAGAGATGTTAGAAAAAAGTGAAACGTAGTTCTAAAATATAATTTTTAAAAGTTTATCTATGATTATTAAATACAATAAAAGGATAGTTAAATTTTCCTCTAACCTATTAGCCAAGTGTCAACTATAGAAACATACTTTACGGGGATTCTATTACCCCTCTAAATTACACTAATATGGAATAAATAACTCTTTACGTGCTAAGTTGACATGTAAACTGTATTTCACACTCTCTTTGAGAGAGTGAGTTGACTATTTCTTTTTTTTCGGTCTCTTCTCTTTTTCTTTTTCTCATTTTGTTCTCATTATCAACCTTTTTTTTATCTGAAACTTGTCTTGGTTGAAGTTTGAAGCTTTTTTGTTCTTTTTTTATTTTGTTTCATTCCGATGAAGAATTGCTAGTGGATAGATATTTTGGAGTCAAATTTGAAATCAAATCATAGTCTTAGCATACTCATGTGTCTTGAGGCTCATCGAAGCAATAATACCCATTTGGGTATTTATTCCATTTCGGATATTAGGTTGACACTTGTTAAACATATAAGAATTTTAATATAGTTGATGTGCTTATTAGACACAACAATTTTGAAGATAAAAAATTGAATCCATAACAAGTTCATCAAATGAAAATGTGACTTCAAAATCAAGGACTTGCCTTCAACAATTGTCTTCTCTTGATTATCAGAAATGCCACAACATATACTTGAAAGATTGCAGCAATACCAAAAATATTAAGTCCAGTTTTTCTCCTGATTAAACTTTGTGGCGAAGTTAAATTAGACTTATGGGGGTTTTGATGGAGGTGAGAAATTCCTTTTTTGAGGCTTTGTTCTTAGAAGGAGGTGGCGGATGGTCTTTTTAAGTAGTTGAAGGAGTCAATGGTGAAGGTGGGAGAGGCAATAAAGGCAGAGGTGGAGGAAATGGTGGTGGTGACGATGATTTCTCATACTGTAGTGGCACATCGGTATAGGAGAGGATGAAGGCATTTATGAATTCACATTTTCATGCGACTGCACAAAAAGACAATAAATAAATAAAAAGATTCTCAATGTGTTCCCCAATATTTTCTCCAATTTGAAATTTTCACGAAGAAATAATTAGGGATGAAAAATTATTGAAGAAGGAGGAAAATTTGTTTTAGAAAAATAAAATTAACTAGTTAAATACATGTGTATTTCATCACAAGACATAGAATGAATATGGTGTTTTAAGGTCCAATTTATTTCTTTTTAAAGTAGCTCAGAGAAGGTGGAGGGGTAATATGACCCTAATAAAATATAGGTGTGCAGTTGAAAATTGAATAATACGTTGGAAATTGGCTAATACGTTGGAAGAGCATTACTATTTTCTCTAATAGGATATAGGGAACCTTACTAATGAGGAGGGTTGGGATTTTGATGCTCTTCAGGATGTTGTTCCTGAATATGTAGTGGATCATATCAAACATAATATGAGGTTTCTACAATAGGGAGATTTAGCAGGAAAACTCTGGTGAACCAAATCTAGTACTGGATATTTCAGTGTTAAGAGTGTTTAAGAAGTGTTAAGGAAAAAGGAGAATGTCAGTGACGATTTCAAATCTTTATTGGTGAAAGGTTTACCTTTCAAGTTCTCATTTCTAGCCTGAAGGATTTGGCGAGGTAAAGTACATGTGGGTAACTTAATGCATGCTTGGAATCCTAATATCTCTATAAATTGCAGGTGTTGTAACATTCATCAAAATGGATCTACTAATCATCTGTTCTTGAGAAGAGAGATTGCAAACTGTTGACACCCAATTTTGGACCTCCACAATATAAATTAATCATCGAGCTTCTTAAATTCCAAACAATTTGAGATAATTGACTTTATAAAAGTCAAAATATTTTTCAAGTTATTTTAAGTAGTTTTGTTACTTTTTATTAAAAAGAAATTAAAAAATATAATATATATATATAGATATGTTTTATATAGTTTTGTATATAATTAACACATTTTATGATTATTTGAAAATCGTCTCAAAAAGATTTTGTTTAGTTGAAAATTTGGTTAATTAGTTCAGTTATATAATAATTTATATTTTAAATTATTTAGTTTACATTTGAGTTAACTATTTTATTTTTGTTAAAATTAGGAAGCTCGTTGGTTAATTATATCAATCTGTCTTACTTAATTATTAGTCGAGTTTGCTAAGTAAATCCAATTTGGTTATTCAATGGACCAATTGCAATTCACTTGGACCCTTTCCCATTCCTAATTTTCAGCCCACTATTACAACCCATACGTTTCAGCCCATAATTCCCACTTCTTTTCAGCCAACGCACCGAACCAACCCACCAAAACATACAATGCAAACAACAATTCCCAGCAATCCAAACATACACGTACAGCAGCACCAACACAACAACCAGCAGCCCAATTTTTCTCCTCCATTTTCCAGCATTATATACCAACAATACAAATAATTTTCCAGCCCACCTCTTTCTCCAACCCTTTTCCAGCCCAGCGAAATCCCAGCCCAATTTCCCATCTGACCCGGCCCACTTGCCAATTCCAAAAGACCCAGAAGCTGCCCAGTTTTCCAGAAGTAGCAGCTCACAAACGACAGAGCAACGTTCACAAACGTTGGATCTTCAAACGGAACAGAGTGATTCACCGCGATAGACGGAAAAGCAAGCAAATTTTGTTCTCTTCTTCCCGTCCCTTTCACTCGCAGTTGCAGTATAGTAGCAGCAGCACGCGGCTGTCCCATTTCCTCTTTCGGAATGGGACGAAACTTGCAAGAAAAAGGGTGTTTGTCCAAATTTGTGAAAGATTTTCGATTTTGAATTTGGAATGGGCCCTGAACCCGGATTTTTGTCCCTTTTCCCCCCCATTTTTTCCGAACCCTATTTCCATTCTATATAATTGCTTTGGTTCACTGTTGAGAAGGAGGAGATTTTTTTTAGCTTGAAAAAATTGCATTAGAGATAATCGTTAGAGAAAAACAGTGAAAATTGGAGGGGAGAGATTTTTTAGTTGGAAACTCTTTACTAAGGCAGAGAGGAGTTGGAAAAAAGAGACGTTGGCAGGGAGAACAAAATTCACAGAGATAATAGTCTCAAGGCTTAAAATCGTATAAGGAATACATCTAAGATACATTTTTTTTGGTTGTTTCGTGGGTTGCTGGGAATCGCAAGAATTCTCCAAGCTTTGCTGTGGTCGGAAAGCTCGTCCTTTTCTCGTTCTCGTCTCAGTTCCCTGCCCGAAATAAGATAACGTTCCTTCCCTTCTTCTCTATTGTTACAGTCCCATTTCATATGATAAAATGCATATTCCAGTGAGTTTCATTTGTTGTTTTTTTTGTGCATTTAGCATATCTCTCATTTCTTTAGCTTCTGAGTTTCAGAGTCATTCTCAGGTTTATATATGTTTAAATTTTACTCCAATCACAATTTTTTAGTATAGTTTAGCATAAATCAATCTTCTGATGTTTATTCCATTCTAAGTGAAGTGTTCTCGCTTTAGCGGTTCATTTTTTAACTCTATTGTTAAGATAGCCTCATGCTCGCTCGTTTCAAACTTACAGTACCTCGACCCTAGCACAGTTTCTGATTTCTTGGGTTATGATTTTGATGTTGAACTGCGGGATACATTCTTAAATACATGTAGTCTTTATGTTCAAGTTTTGATGTTAAATCGTTCCAATGGAGTTTATAGTGTTGATGTTCATTTGAATGACTTGGGACACATCTTAATCTGAAATTCCCTCATACTCGTTTAACTCGACCCCCTATTTACTGTAGCATCGTTTGTCTTTTCTCTTCATTGGCAAGAATCTGGTTGCGAATCGTTGTGATATAAGTTTAAATTTCAGGTTCTAGTTTGTTAATCGTTGTTCATGAATGTTTCAAGTCTCGTGTCTACTTTAGTTTCTATTCGTCTACCCACCTATTCTGTTTTGATTCGTACTACCTCGTTCTGAATTTATTTGGTATTCACTTGGCCTAGTTTAGCATCGAATTTTGTCATCTGAATCAAGTGTTCACTTGGAGCTTTATTTTTTTTTTACGTTATGCCTGTAAGTGTGGTTAATTATTAAACACATGTCCAGCATGTTTCCATTTTTTTTTCTTTGCCTTAGTTTAATTCGTAAGATGATATGCCCCACCAAGTTCCCTAGCTAAATTAAGCTTGTTTGAAGTGCATTTTGCCATCAGTTTTGTTAGTTACTATCTCCAGGGGGTTTATTTATTTCATTTCCTTTTGGCCTGATTTGGTGGTCTTTCCTAATATATTGTAGTAGCATTGGTTCACTCATATGAAATTATATTTATTATTAAAGTGACTATGTTGGTGTAGCTTCAAGTTCATTTGGTTATGTGAGATTAAAATGCTTCATTTAGTATCTTCTGGAATGGATGAATTATAGGATAGCAGCTTTGACATTAACAGTGGTATATTATGTTGCGCACTATTCTATGGCATCATTTTTTATTATTATTTATTCATTTATCATTTTTGAACTTTTATGAGCCTTACTTACATCCATTTCTTTTGCATGTGAAATCCGCCCGAGTTCACCATGAACTCCTATTCCCTCTTGCATTTCGGAGAGTCGTAAAGGCTCAAATTCCTCTCTTCGAGTCAACCAATCACAGTAATCGAAGAAAAGGTCCCATGAAAATTTGACGAACAGGATTTGGAGCGGATACGAGATTGTATACACTAGTATACACCTAGTGTATACGAAAAATGAGAAGATGGGCTTAAAGAGGCCCACTCTTCTTTAAGAAGTTGTATTTTGTTATGTTTGGGTCTAAGCCCTTTTATTTCCATTATTATTAGGACAAATTACTTAAGTACACAACATTACTTTACCTATTCTCAATATTTCCCTACTCTTTTACTAAAATACAAAAATCCCTTATTTTCCCCCAATTCAACTTAACCGGATACTTTATTAGTTTAAGTATCCACCC
>JAJONQ010054446.1:0-11867 GCA_036250385.1 Solanum microdontum
AATTGACACAAATATTAACACAATAATCTATTCAAATAAGAAACTATTATATTAAATAAAATGAATAAATAATTTTTACAAAGAAATTAAAACGTAATACTACAACTTAATCACATGATTAATAATATATCCCAACAAAAAGAACAGGACAAACTTATTCCATTTTGAATAGTGCAAAAATGTAATGACGAATATAGTTATCTTAATTTGAATATACTTTAGACGTTTGATTGACCCTTTTCCCTATTTTCTTACAAAACATTTTCTAAAAAAATTGCCGATCAAATAGCAAGTCCGCATCGCGATAAAGACACTTCTATGGTGTTACGTTTCCTCTTGGAATTACGACAAAGTAACTACATTCCTTTCACGTGTATTTCATGGCTTTATTATGAATCACATCCTAAATGTCTATCTCCATGGTGCTGTAGTTTTGGAATATTTGTACCTAATTATCTTCATTTACAAAAAGAACAAAAATTGTTAGCTGTACAATTGCTTTCGGATAACCTGCAATCCAACTCATATTAGTGCTAATCTTGGATGCCTTTATGAACTATTCCAAGCTAAGCTTCAAATATTCAACCGATAATCTTGTTTAGAGGTGGTAAAATTAATCTATGAAAATATAATTTGTTTAAATTTTAGTGGATTGTTGATCCGTTTATTTATTAGCTCGGTCCTATTCATTTCAGCTTATCAAAAATGAGTTGTCACGATCTCGATTATCGTGAGTGGCACCCACACCAAAAAACCTAGTACGAGAATCAAAGTCTAACCCAAAACCAATCCAAGTACCATTCAAAAGAGACAAAGTTCATACATAAGAAAACGGGTTCAATTGGCTAGAGAATTGAGTTTCCATAAACTCGACCCAATATTCAAAACATCTAAATGTGAAAAAATAATCACTAAGATCTGAAAGTCACCATATCAAAACTCTAATAAAATTCAACTGGAAATGCAATTTCAAAACTAAACATAACTAAGTCAATAGTTTGTGTCCGAACAGATGGACAACATAACACAAATGAGATGAAGCTCGATCACCCTTGAACTCGAATCAAATATCTCTCAACTGAGGTCTCATATTAGCCGCTGGAAAATTCGTTGTACTCAACAAGAAAGGAATAAGTGTAGTATCCGTACACACCACCATGTATATGTAGGATCACGTGGATAGTCCAATTTATACATATAAGTAGTTCACCATCAAATAGTAACACAAGACAATACACATCATTGCGCAATTATCAATCACACTTAGACTTTCAATCACATTACGTACTTGAAACAACAATGCATAATCATAACCAAGTACCAACAATCATGAATACATAGACTCTCAGTCACAATATCATAAAACAGCAATACCCGAGTCAAACAATGCATAACTATGTGTCACACATGATCATAATGCAAAAATCGGTCCATTCATGGGACCTCAAACACATATCTGGTCGCCTAACAAAATTCAAACCAAATTGTAGTATCATACCAGGTGAGATATTCGAGCAATCTTATATAGTTATCCCATGCGTGGTATCCGAGCAATCATATATAGTTATACAATGCGTGGTATCCGAGCCGATCAAGAATGTCTATACTAGTGTGGTACCCGAGCCAACCAACAATCACAATCGAGCATAATCACATAGCACAATAGACATGCATAATCACATAGCACAACAAACATGCATAATCACATAGTAAAATGAACGGGACCACTTGAAATAACACAGTCACAACCACAACTTCATTGCAAGAGATTACCTACATCATGTCATTTCATATACCTTCCTATCATGCATTGCAGATTATGATATTACATGCAAACAAACATAAATTGAAAAACATACAACCATCACCTACCTCGAATCAAGCCTTTTGGAAGCTCTAACTAGCCCGAACCTTTCCTTTGCAAAGTGCCTTGACTTGTTCATGGTCTAGAATTAAAATACAAACAATCAATCACAAATAACCTATTAATTTACACAGATTACTAAAAGATCCTAACCTTTGGCCAAAATGTGATCTTCCCCAACTTAGGGCTCCTCCCCACCATGAAATCAGGGGCAAAGGTACACTATGCTCAGGGTGTCCAATTGGACACCCTGCATCAAAAAATTACATCGTATATATAAGTAAAATCATACTTTAAATGGTTAAATAAGACATTTTGGACACCCTTAACACACTAAAGTTTCTCAGCCCAATGATTTCTTTAGCCCAGCTAAAGCTGACGCGCTTAAGGACTAGCATGCATGCACGGGTTTGAATCCCAGTTGCTACGTTTTTTTTACATTTTCGAAAAGCTCCTAATTAATTTCTAAATTATAGTTAATAAATCAATTATTTTTTTAATAATTCAAAACTAATATTATCTATTAAAAACCTTAAGTTAGAGACTTAATCATAGTTAATAAATATGTTATTTTTTCAATAATTCAAAACTCATATTATCTATTAAATAATCTTAAATTAGAGACCTACAACTTCAAAGTATAACGAAAAAAATAAAGCATAGTAGTCATTAAATTTTAATCATTTTTTCTTTTCACTAAAATTTTAAATAAAATTTAAAAGTAATTATTTAATTTAAAGTTAACAAGTAAAGTCTATTTTTTTCTATAAAGCTACTAAAAGTGAAAAAAGGCTCTATATATAATTTCTTTTTAGAAAAACTCGTTTGATTTTACTCTTTATTTTTCATATCTTGTTGTTAAGTCACCAAAGGTAGGTGAAATCTTGAAGTGTAAAAGTGATTTCATTATAAACTGAATTTTCTCTCTCTCCTTTTTTTTTGTTCGTTCACTTCCTATTAAATAAACATGAACATTCAAGCTAACTTTTATGTAGTTTATTTTAGTGCATCCATCGTCAAATTATTTTTTTACCTATGAGATTCTTTTGTGAAATTTCTGGCTCCGCCACTGCATGAAATCATGTTCAAATCTTTCCCTAATGTTAACCACCTAATTTCTAAGGCTTAAATTGTGTATAGGTAAGATGTTTTATACTTCTTCAAATCCTATATATTATTTTCTTGTTTGAGTAACAACACATATGTGGAGCATGTGTTTTTTTAAGAGTAAATTTTAGGTTTAGCAAACATAAAAATCATATTTGTATGCTATAGCTATAGTTTGTATAATTGCGCTCCATAGCAAACTTTATGTTTGCTATGTCTATTAATATGTATATTTCGGTATACATATACATAAAAAATATGTATTTGAGTTTATTTGTATATTTCGGTATACAAATGGGTCCTGCATTTGTATGTTTCGATATATAAATGGGTCCTGCATTTGTATATTTTGGTCTATTTGTATATTTTGGTATACAAATGGGTCCTGCATTTTGTATATTTCGGTCTATTTGTATGTTTCGGTATACAAATGGGTCTTGCATTTGTATATTTCGGTATACAAATGGGTCTTGCATTTGTATATTTCGGTCTGTTTGTATATTTCGGTATACAAATGGGATGACAAAAAACATGGAATGTTTGTTGCAAATTACAAATAAAAGAAACTATGGCTATAGAATTTAATTTGAATTAATAGTTTGTTATTTCATATAATTTTTCCTTTTTTAACATAAAATATATATCAATTCCGGCATAAAAAAACAACAAATAATGATACGAATAATCTACAAGATACAAAATACATATATAAACACAAATAGAACATCATTTTTTTTTAAAGAATGAAAATTAAAGTGAATATAATATAATATAATATCCGTGGCTTTTCCAATTACATATGTATATGGATACTATCTATAAATTTTGGTGATGAATACACTGTATGACACTCAAATACATTGATACAATATTAAAAATATATACACTTGAGTATATTGATACAAAAAGAAGATACACTTAAATACATTGTTACAATATATAACAAGAAACTGATATACTCAAATGCATTGATATAATATATAACAAGAAACAAATACATTGATACAATAACAAATGTATACACTTAAATACATTGATACAAGAAAATGGTACAATCTAATATTACCCAAACATACATTCTATATAAAAGAAAAATTGATACAATCCAAATACAACTTCATACACACATTAAATACAATTATTAAAAATGTATCAAAACTGTGGCTGCAAAATATAATTTATCAAAATCAAAATAATTAGATATAATTACAGTGTATGTGTTTAAGAATGATACAAGACCTCTTCCTCTGATCGTTCGATGATTATTTTTATCCTATTGGTACCCAAATTAATATCTTTGACATTTTCATCTTTGCCATCCTTCATATTTGAAGCAAAATAATATCTTTGACTCTCCTTCTCTTTCCTACATTGCTTTCCTTTTTTGAACCTTTTGATGGTATACCTCTTTGATAAAGCCTGATCTTATATTCACTTTACTTTGATATTGTGTGAATTTAAATTAGTTTGATCCATAAATTTTGAATATTTGATGATTATATGGAAAGAAAATGCATCTGACAACCAATGTGGGCCTTGAGTAGTTACTTGCAAAGACAAATAAATGATGGGAAATTTATGTAAATGACAAACATTTAGGGGCCGTTTGGTTACTGGTTAGAGTTATGCAAGTATTACTTATGTATGACTTAGTTATGCAGGTATTAGTTATGCAAAGTTTAGTTATGCAGGGTTTAGTTATGCATGGTTTAGTTATGCAGGTATTAATTAAGCAGGATTTAGTTATGTTGGATTTAGTTATGTAGGATTTAGTTATGTAGGTATTATTTAATGATGTAGAGATTACAATACATTATAATATTTACAGTAAATATTCTATCAATATATTGTATATATTGTTTATACATTTTTAATACACCAAATATATGAATTAGATATAAATTCACGTCCTAAACAAAATAATAATACATGTTAATAAAATATGTGAAATATATTTAATAATATATAACGCTAATATGTGATTAACATATGCGCCGTCAAAATATATACCATCCAATTTGTAATATTAATAAAATATTTACATTTGGAATCCAAATGTAAACAAAAAATAAAGGCTGTTGTTCGTGTGTTAAAAAGAAAGAGAGAAAAAAATTAGGAATGCAGTATAGTCAGCAAGGTTAAGTTCTCAATAAAAAAATTAAAAATAAATCAATAGGGTAAATATGTAATTTACTATTTTAATACATGTATAACTAATACTCACATAACTTATTTCACCTTTTACCCTGCATAACGTATACATAGATTCCCTCATAAGTTATGTTGGTATTAATTATGTTGGACTACAAAGAAAGCAACCAAACACCGTATAAAATTTATACATGAATTAACTTTTATACAACTTTTAGAATCCTACCAATCAAACATGGTATAAGTTTTGTTGACTTTTCTATATAATATAAAACTTCTACCAAACATAATAAAACTAATACTCCGATCCATCCGTTTAAAAAAGAATGACCTCATTTCCTTTTGTCTGTTTAAAAAAGAATGACCTCTTTCCTTTTTTGGTAACATTTTAATTTCAGCTTTCCACGTGGCATGTTTAAAGCCACAAGATTGAAGGGCAATTTAGTACATTTGACATAACTTTAATTTAGGATCACAAAATTCAAAAGTCTTCTTTATTTTCTAAAACATTGTGCCAAGTCAAACCAGGTCACTCTTTGTGAAACGGAGGGAGTACAATTTTTTATACATGAATAAAATGGACTCTTATACAGTAACCAAACGGCCCCTTAGAGTATATTATGTAATATAGTTATACTTTAGATTATTTTTAATTTGTGGCTACAGTTTTGCGAAATTCTCTCTTCGGTTTTCTAATACTATAAATTCAGAATTTGTATTATTCTGTTTCTAATTGTATAAGATCAGAATTTGTATAATTCGCTTCCTGATTGTATAAATCCAGAATTTGAATATGCTTACCCTAGCTATTTGTATATGATTTATGAAAAAATTATAATAAATTATTATGTTTGTATATTGACAAGCGAAATATACAAACAGAATTCTGAAAAATTCGTAAATGTATAAATACAGAGTTTGTATATTCGAAAGTGAAATATACAAACGGGCAAGTAAAATATACAAACCATAACCTCCATAGCAAACAAAACTATAACTATGAAGCACAATTACTAAAACTATAACTATAAAGCGTTATTATATCTATTATCTTTGCTATTTCTGAAATTTTCTCATAAATAAATACGGTATAACTAGCTTACAAGCACATGTAACCTCTCAACTTTTGGATTTAATAATATCTGCCCCATATCTTTTGACAGATTCATAAAGGCAAGTCTTTCTAGTGTTCCTCACTTGAATTTTACTAACAATAATTTCTAATATACTCGAAGACTAAAATCTAAAGACATATGGATATGTCCAACTAAATACACCCTCACATGCACACATGTAGGCTTGGCTATCTATTTATTGAGTCGTAGAATCCAAGAAAATTCAAAAGATTCGACTATATATTATGTTTATAACCAGTCATTTGCTTTAGTGAACATGAAGGGTCAAATCTCAAATTTTGTTCATACTAATAATATTTTTTTTCTCTCCTTAACTTCCATATATTAAAACAAGTTTTTCTTTTTCAATTAACGATAGACAATAACAACAACAGTAACAATATATCAATGAAATTAATTTAGTGAAGGAAATATAACAAATAACAAGAAACAGTACAAGAAACAACAATAAAATCATTTGATAGTTAAAATACCATAAATTAAACAACATACTAGGACACATTATTAATTATTAGAAAAACAATGATAAACAATTAGCTACCTTAAGCAAAAGAGAGCACTACACTACCTACTACTCTTCTACCCTAATACGTGTTCTTCATATCTTCCTATCTAGGATCATGCCCTCGATAACCTGAGGTTGCCTCATATCCTGTCTTATCACCTCATAACAAAAATTTGGCTAGGAATGAGCACTATTTGGATTAAATCGAAACATTTAAACCAAAATCAAATTGAATTTTAATTTGAATTGATTTTTTGATTTTTTGGTTTGATTTTGGATTAATAATTTGCTTTATTTGATTTTTTTTTTTTGATTTTGGATTTAGAAAAATAAAAACTGAAAACTTGAAAAAACGAATTATATTAATATCTAATAAAGGGGTATAGCAGGCACCAGACCACCAACACGTATGCTTATGCTGCCTGCTTATTCCCCTTGGCTGCCTCTTGTTCATTCAACTTCATCCAATGAAAAAAAAAAAAGTGAATCCATTTAAAATTTCAATTGTAAGCTTACTTTTTTTTAGGATACTTCATAAGATGGGGCTCATGAAAATATTTTATTCCCTCTCTGTTCTATTTTATGTGACATTTTTTGGATTTCGAGATTTAAACAAGTTTATCTTTAATTGTAAATTATTCAGATTTTTTAAACATTTTGAATTATCAATTATCATGACTTATAGTACTTTTTACGTAGTTTACAAATATATAAATTTCATTTAAAAAAATTAAAGATTTAATGAGCAAATTTTCGGTCAAACTTAAACTGTTTGACTCTCGAAAAATGAAAAAGTGCCACATAAATTGGGACAATGAGAGTATTTTATATGTGTATAGTTGATTCTTGAATTTTTATCGGTGTTAGATAAATGAGAGTATTTTGTGCTATCTGTTTCTTTAATTTTTTGTCCTAATTTTGCTGTGTGAGCAGCTACTTTCACGTATTCAATAGTACTTGAATTTGGAAAGCTTATTTTACTTAGTAGGCGTTTGGCCATGCGATATCATATCACGATATGAAATGGTGAGATGAAATCAGTGTTTGGACATGCGATTTCACGCTGATTCCATCTCATGATATGAAATCATGAGATGAGATTCCATATTCTCCAAAAATCATGATATGAGAATTTCATATCATGATTTGAGATTTTTTAAATACAAAAATTGATTCACAAGTTTATATTTTGTTAAAACAACCCACATTTATAGTTACTAACCATTTACTTCATATGTAAATAAATTTATAATCACATCATTACTTTTTAAAATTTATTATTCTGACCAACATATAGTAACTTTAACTCACACCAATCGATTTTTGAGTAATAAATTTGTTTTCTTCATTTACTCCAACACCTAATTCATTACTTCTACCATTTTATATATATTACAACTCATAGTCATATCTATTTGAACAATAGAGCAAATCAAATTGATGAAGTGAAAGGTGTAGATACCTAGTTCAAGAATGTGAATATATACGAAAAAAAGTTAAACTATAAATCACAATCAATAAATTCAGATTAAAGTAAATTTAAAAATGAGTTAAAATTGAACTAAAATAAAGATCACATTAAAAATAAGTTAGGTTGGATAGGCTTAAACTTAATCTAATGCATAATTATTTATGCTTAACCATAAAATTTTGAAGAGCCAAATAATTTTTGAGAAAATTACGTGATAAGATAATTCTTAAAATTTAAATATATAGATAATAATTTTTTTTAATATTATAGAAACAATTTTTTCAACGTGTATTGTAGTTTTTAAGAATAAGAAGAGATAATTATTATTCCTAATTTAATGCTACAATATATTATCAATTTATCTTAAAGTGAGGATTCTTTTTCATCCTTAAACAAAATGCCTCAAAAAGAATATTAAAATATGATTTGAAAAATAAGTATTTAATGTTGAGGGTAAAACATGAAAAAATATTATTGTCCTTTTTTGATATGTCAAAAGTGACAAGTAGAAATGAAAATCTATTTCAGGAATAAGTGATAGTACACTACAATTTATGTTCAATTTTTTATTGAATTAAAGTTGGATGAATTAAAGTTAGATGAAACAGTTACTTAAGTGGAGAACAAATAACTTTGTAATAATTTATTATGCGATTGTATAAATTTTTGTTTATTTGGTAAGATTGAATAAACAATTGGGTTACTTTAATAGTTTTACAACTTATGAGATTCTTATGTTTATGAGAAAATATACAACACAAAAATTCCATATCGCATGTTCAAACAAAACTTCAATTTCATCTCATTATTTCATATTATGATATCATATCATGATTCCATATCCATATTATGAAAGTGGATGATTAGATTATTCTTTTTTGAATTATTATAGTGAAAAAGAGTCCGTGAAAAAGAGTCTGTTCGACTGTTTCTAATACCACATGACTAGTTGTTCTGCGGTATAACATTGCTTCCAATATACTAATATGGCTTTTGTCTCAAAACTCGGTTCAAGTTCTAAAAGAGTTGCCTCCTTCTAAAAACGCCCTAGGGCTATATATTCTTAAGAGAAAAATCTCGATAACAGATAGGCAAGGCTCTCAACAAACACGTCTCCAAATTTCATCTTTGCAAACTCTTCCTCAATCTTGCTAGAACGGAATCAACGGACCAAGATTTGTGCACTTTATAGCAGCAGCAGTTTGGCGTCCAGGTAGGCTATGACTTATCAATGGTAGTAGATTTTCTATGCTCATATATATATATATATATTATTAGGAAAATTAAATAATATAGTACTACTGTATGTAGTAGTCTCATTTTTATAAAGATAAGTGCGGAAATGGTACTGAGTGTATAAGCAGTACATGTATAAGTTTATATATGAACACCGATCTAAATCTAAAATCATGAAATATAATAAAGTAATGCATGAATATATATGTACTAACTATGAAACAGTCCTGCCCAGTTTCCATCAGTACTCTAGCATATACCTCCGTCCCTATATCCAAACAATTTCACATCTTATCTTTGCATTTAATTTTGTGAACAACACTAATGGACCCTTACGTTCATTTATATATACTACAACTAGAAAGATAGGCCCGGGCCCAACATGAGCAAAGTATTATCGTAAATTTGTAAAAGGAGATACAATATGTTATTCTTAGGTTGATTTGTAGATGGGGTTGGGTGCATTTTCTTCTCTAATTACGTTTAGTTGACCGTCTTCATCACAATTATTATAGCATGTTCTCCAATTGTTTTCTAGAGTATCAAAGTACCTGAAATCAAAATATGAAGCAAAGCTTAGTTTGGTTTGGAAGGCACAAGGTGTACTACAATGTGTATATATGATGGTTTCTTTTGGGTAGATCTTTGTTATAGTTGACTTCAAGTGAGGTATTAGAACTGGACAGATTGTTACTGATGAGAATATAAAGTATAGAGTCCATTAGTTAGTTGTGTACAGTAAAAGTTAGTTATGCACAGTGAAATTAGTTAGTGTCAAGTTGTTAGTTGTTAGTTGTCAAGTTGTTGGTTAGTTAATTTCCAGCTGTATTCTGTTAGTGATTGTATATATATAGAGTCACATTGTAAATGTTTACTCTTCAATTCACATTCAATACAAACACAAGTTTTCTCCCTCAATTCAGTTACTCTCCAGTCGACTCCATTAACAGAGGAATGAAGCTAATCAATGGTGTTAGTTTTGTCATGGTATCAGAGCACGGTTGATTGATCGTAGTTCTTCTTTTCAAAATTGTTTCGTAAGCTTCTTCTCTACGTTTGCAGAAACTCTTCTGTGTTGCTTTCGATTAGTTGTTTGAGGGTTTGTGTTGTGAATTCTCTGTTTCTGTCAATTTTTGATTTCCTGATTGAGGAATTGTGTTGTGAATCCTCTGTTTCTGTCAATTTCTTTTTATTTCGTGTTTGGGGATTAGCTTTTCTGGTTGTTTCGTGTTGAATTCCTTACAAATACTAGAACACCATGGTTGATCTTCAAGCTGATTCCGCTTCTAGTTCGACTACAGTTCGATTGGACTTTGCTAGTCGTTTTTACCTGCATCCCTCAGAGAGTGCATGATCTTCTCTTTTACCTGGAGTGTTTGATGGTACTGTGTCACGACCCAAAATTGAGTCATGAGTGGCACCCACAGTCAACCTCCTAAGTGGGCGGACCAAGGAATCTAAACCCCAACATATACCAATAATTCAACTACGAATAACAATAATAACGCGGAAGCTCCAAAACTTATTAAAGTAACCAATCAAATAAACCTCTAAAGTCTATTACATAATATCCCCAAAATCTGAAAGTCATCACATCAAGGACATCTAATCTTCAAATACTAAGTGTAAGAGTATTAAAGACACCAAAATAAATGAATAAAACAGTTTATGTCCGAAAACTAAGGACATCATGCCATGACCAAGAGAATCCAACACAAGCTCGAATAAATAGCTCACCCTTAGACTTGATATGCTGAGACTGGCTAGAGCTGAGGGTGAGTCAAATTCGCTGGTACACTCGCTGAACTCCATAAAAGGAAAACAAAGAAAAATACAAGTAGGGCTCAGTATGGGGCAATATGTACTGAGTAGGTATCATCGGCCAACCCAAAATAGAAACTAATAAACAATAAATAATAGTATAAAGTCAACTATAACACTTAGCAGGTGATAAGAAACCACAACATGAACAAGTGACAATTGAAGCAAGTACGTAATCAATCACAATATCAAGCACACACACGAAGACTCATGCCTCCATATCACACTCGTTTGGGAAATACGTTCATTGAGATTGAGTACATTAAGTTAATTCAATACCTTTTTCCTTTAATGTTACTGTGTTGGAACGTGACACTCCGATCCAATTATACCGTGTCGGAACGTGACACTCCGATCCAAAAATACCGTGTCGGAACGTGACACTCCGATCCAAAACACCGTGTCGGAACGTGACACTCCGATCCAATTATACCGTGTCGGAACGTGACACTCCAATCCAATAGTACTGTGTCGGAACGTGACACTCCGATCCAAAAATACCGTGTCGGAACGTGACACTCCGATCCAATAATATTATTAATTTATCATTTATTATCACCACTTTTCAATTCATTA
>JAJONQ010054559.1:0-10652 GCA_036250385.1 Solanum microdontum
ATTTATCATATTGAAAAACTATTAACACTTTATCATATTCCCTCTTTATTTTTATTCACACCGAAAAACCGATCTAAAAACACCGAACTAAACCGAACCGAAGTAGAAAAAACCGAACCGAACCGATCTAGTTTGGTAAGAACTATGGTGCACACTTTTCTAAAACCGAATACCGAAAAACCGAACCGAAATTTGATTAAACCGAACCGAAGAACCGAATGCCCACCCCTAGTATGAAGGATGGTAAGTTCATCTGTGGTTGCGTCAAAGTGGTACATAGTATGGATGGTGGTATGGGACGCCATTCATATATTGCACAAGTATAGCTTAGGGTTACTTTACGTGAAGGTTTTAATGTGATGAATTGACTTATATGTTGATTATGGTTGTATCTTATGACTCTTTTACTAAAGTTCTTAATGTTTTTGAAAATTGACATAATGCATGGTTTTCAAACCAAATGTCCTTTTTAAGCATGATTTTCGCATGACTATCATATTTGGTACATTGAATGTGTTAACCCATATTTCTCCTATTTTCTACAAAGTGTAGGTTTCGGCAAGCGAGTTGTGTTCTCCTATTTCAAAGATTGGATCAGCTACCTTCCAAAGCTTGTGGTATGTTCTCATGGATTCGAGGACAAGTGTTTTATTAATGTTTCATGTCTCTCATTGTATTAGACACTTTTTAGACTTTTCTATTGCAAGGGCTGTGACCCTATTCTTAATTCAAGATTGTACTAGATGGTCATGTGAGACAAGTAGACTTCCGCTGTCAGTTTTAAATGAAGTTTTTGATTGTATGAACTAAAATGATTTTAATTTCCGTACAATTTCTCATATGTCTAATGTTATGAATGCTATGAGGCTTGTATAAGGCTCTCCGAAGTCTTGTATGTTGTGTGACGTCTGGCATATAGGCTTGGGTCGTTACAGATGCACATGTGACACACAAAATGCACTTGTAATGCACAAAGATGCTCAATCTATAGTTCGTATATTTGAGTAAGATTATTCGGGGCCATATATTTTAGTGTGATTTGTGTTGGATTTTGAGACAAAAAATAAAATAGAGTGGACACTATAAACTTGCTTCGTAATATTTGCACCAATATAATATAATGAACTCTGTGCCAATTTTTTGCATTAAAAATATGTATGAACATCAAGATTGAATAAGAAATTATTTATTTAAATCAATATATATATTAATTGCATAAAAAAATTAATAATCAAAGAAATTATTTATTTGAGTCAAATTCTTTCGGACCTTGCTGAGATTGAGGATTGGCTCGCTTGGTTGCATCATCAAGTTCTGCTTTGAAAACTTTACCAAGTCCTCCCACTCCAATCACTAAGCTTTCATCAAAGTTGTTTGTAGCTCCTTTAATCTCTAGTAGAGTAAACCGCCTTCCAGATCTTAGAGTTCCAAGACTTTGATATTGTATTGATCCGGCGGAATGACCTGGGAGACCCCTGTACTTGACTATGTTAATTGTCAGTTGAACACTTTTACTCATCACTTTGCCAAATGAACTCTTAAACTCGATGAAACTCTCTTTTCTAAACCCCTTTGACCATTGACCGAGCTTATGTGGCCTTAAGATGGCTGAGTTGGACTAATGTGAGATCTCACGCGTTTTAAAGCAAGTGAATGCAATATTTTATTTAAAAATTATCAAAATTATAAGATAAAATAATAATAATAATAATAAATTTTAAAAAATTTATCTCAAAACCTTTCTTCTTCACCCCACCCCACCCGTACCCCTTCTTTCTTCTTCTTTAGCTCCACCACATTTTTTTTCTCTTCTTCTTCAGCCCACCCCACCACACCCTACCTCCACCCTTTTTCTCTTCTTCTTCAACCCTAGACACCCCCATCCTCGTCACTACCCCTTTTCTATTTTTCTTCTTTGAGATACACCTCATCACCATAATCATCAAATATAAAATTAAAAAAGCTTTTGCAAGAAAACATATCATTCACCATTTTCATAAATTTAAGATCTATTGCTTGAATTTACTCATAAATATATTTTTCCCAACTTGGAGGTTTTCTTGATTTTTTTATCAAATCAAAATAAATAGAACCTAAAGCATGTGCAAGAGCTAATCAATCTATCATATTTTATGATTGAGAAAACTTTTGAGTGTGCAATGTGAAGAAAGATGAAGATGGTGGTTTTTTTTTATTTTTGGGGTGAGGCATAAGGGTGGATGAGAATGAAGAAGATGAAGTAGGAAGGGGAGAAAGAGAAAGAAAATTGCACTTTTTATTTTTTAATATTATTTATTTTTAAAATTTGATTTATGATGTGTCATTGGAAAAATAATAATAATAATGATGTGTCATTAAAAAATAACGTGGTATTTTATGTGTAAACAAAGTGTATTACACACACATTAGATGAGAAAGGGGTTTAAAATATTGTATTTGAATGAGTTTAAGGGTCCATCTGGTAAAGTCATAAGTACAAGGGTCCAACTTACAAACAGAGCCAAGTACAAGGGTCTCCCAGTTCATTCCGCCTATTGATCCATTACCATTACAGTACAAAGGCCTCCATCCAAGTGAGCTCATTTTTGCCACATAGCCGTATAATAAGCATGACTAAACCTGCAAGAAAGATAATGGATGCAATACTTACTCCAATTCCTACCCACAAGATTAAATTTTTCGGAGCTGATTTTTCTGGAACATTCTCGTATTTCTGTATATAGGCAAGATTACCATTCCGATTCAACTTGAAACCCTCCAAACCATTCAAAAGAGCATCAGTGACAACATAACCAGTCGTTGTATCTGGACTAAATTGAACCCAGAGATTGTTGTTTTTCGAGGATATCACATCAAAGTAATCCCCAAGGTATGCCTTGTTCATCCCCCCAGCTCGTGAGAAAATGTTGTAGTTATCTGCTGTAGTTTTATTACTTATATAGATTTTGAAGATCTTTTGATTTGGTTTATTATAGTCAAACTCACAGAAATGTAAGCGGATTACAAACTCAAATTTGGATCCATATACAAAGATATGTTCACATAATATCTCCCTCATTCTTTCAGCAACATACGCTCTCCTACCAGAAGCTCTAACCACATAAGTGTGATTTTATTATTGTCATGAGATGCACGTCCGACGCACAGCATGCACGTGTGACACACAAAATGCACTTGTAATGCACAAAAATGCTTGATCTATTGTTCTTATATTTGAGTAAGAAGATTCGGGAGCATGTATTTTAGTGTGATTTGTGTTGGATTTTGAGGCGAAAAAAAATAGAGTGGACACTATCGATGATTAGCTATCCCCTATGAACATGCCTCATCAGATCGAACTTGCTTCGTAATATTTGCACCAACACAATATAATGAACTCTCTATGAAGTTTTTGCGTTAAAAATATGTATGAACATCAAGATTGAATAAGAAATTATTTATTTAAGTCAATATATATATTAACTGCATAAAAAAAATTAATACTTAAGAGGATGTAACTAAGAAATATATTTTAAAGATTTTCTAATATATCATCTAATAAATAGGAATAATTGAGAAAAAGTTAAACATAATATTAAGATAAACTACATACTTGATGATAAATGACATGGTTGATTGACGTATCCGGACGCTTCATCCAATACTAAGCGTCCACGATCGTTCAATAGTAATATAACCCAACTAATGAGTTGGGGTCGAGTCCCAAGGGAGCGGTTTGTAATTGAGAATCAAGAGAGAAGAAAGAACTTCATTCAAGTCAATTATAGCTAAAGACATATGCGAAGGAAAACATATCAAATTAGGGGTGACACAAGTGTCAATTATCAAAAGGGGGATTTTGTAATTAATTATCAACTAAAATGACAACTAAAAACGAAATTACAAATATAGAGACAGGATTCTTGGGATGTGATAGGATTATGGGCTAAGGTAAACAACCGGGTAATTGCTATTGATAGTAAATCGCTGTAAATTGGTAACTAAGCTAGACTATAGTGGGGGTAAACTTTCTCTCGAACAATTTACCCTGAATCAAATCAGTTTCTCTCGAACACCAATAAGCAACAATGAAGCACAACTTTCGCCTTAGTCCATTCACTCTCTCGAGCTGCATATGTGGAAGAGGATTTAGGATTCACTCTCTCGAGCTGAACCCATGACAACCCAATAACCACAGACTATCGATTCAGTAGTTTTGGTTTTAAAACCTCACTCTCGAGCAAGCCAAAAACACGAAGTTAAAATTGTATTTGCAACTACAACCCTATTAAATTCAAACACAACTACTGAATGAAATTGCCTTTAACAACAAATGAACTATCAATTAGCAATACCCAGCAGTAAATTCAACCCATATTCACATAATCACACCCTAAGAATTAGGGTTTTAGCTAGACATAGTAAAGAGATATAAATTGATACAGAAATGTGTTTCCATCAAGTGGGTATGATTGATATTGTCTATACACACGTCTAAGATGAAGAATCTTCAATACCCACTTCCAATTGCTTGGAATTGGAAATCTTCAAAGCTAAGGAACAATGTCTCCAAAAATTGAGTTCTAAAACTGAATAATAATGTTTGATATTCTAAAATTGCATAAAATTCGATTGCATATTAAACTAAAAATTCAAACAAGTATTTATAGTTGTCAAAAAGTGTGTTGCAAAGGTCCAGTCGGTGCAGTTAGTGGGATCGCCAATCCACTTGACGATCCGCCCTTTGGTCTGGTTCATCCCCTTTCTGCATTGGCCTTCAGCAAATTCAAGTTTTGTAACTTTGGGCGATGAAGTACTGCATCGCGGAACTGTTCGGTGACTCACCGACTGCTCTTTTATCTCACTTACTCTATTTTCTCCTTCAGAGCTTGGCACACTAGAACATTAGGCGAGACCATGGCCATTCGGTGACTCGCCTAATGGTTTAAGCGATCCTCAGGCCGTCTTTTTTTCGTTCTTTCAGCTACCTTGTTCCTTTTTGCCCAATAGTGTCCATGCTTTGTCACTAAATCCAAATACCTGAAAATCAAGAATTTACATCAGTTATTAAGACAAAATACACATTTGAGGACACTAAATATATCAAAATTAAGCCCTAAAAGAGTCCAAATCGTGGACTCATCAACACCCCCAACTTAAACTTTTGTTTGTCCCCAAGTAAAACTCGAGTTCAGCAGTTCAAAACGGATGTCTCAAACAGTTCTACACAAGACTCAATCATGAATGCACACATGTAGACTCAACTTACTCATACAAAGATCAATTGTGCACTCAAAGATTCAAGTTGTAACTCATCATTACCAAAGAATCTCAAGCTCACTATACTTGTTTCAAATGCAAGTTCAAGCTTAACAAAGGTATTCAGATGCCCTCACACAAAGAATGATTCCATATTCACACACAATGGTTCAATTATTTAAGGTTCCGGAATCAAGATTAAAACTCACACTCACAAAGATGAACACAGTGTATGATTTCACCTATAGGTTTGCCCTTATTTTCCACTATAATTTTGTTTAGCTCATTCAAGATCAGAAAGGTCTTTTCAAGGCTTGTACTGGGACTGAGTGTAGAGGTATGGTCATTTAGGCTTATAGGCTGAAATCCTCATGAAATGTGATGTGAACAACATTTCTTTCCTTTTCTTCGTCATTTTTATTCAAGCTCAAAAGTCACCTCTTATTCATCTTCCATGGACCATTGGAAACCCCATTTTCTTTGTATTTTCACAACTTTATTCCATAGCTTTTATTTTTCATTCTTTTCTTATTTTTTCTCTTTTTTTTATATGGATGGGTTCCATTTTTCTCAAAACATGGGCAAAAGGGACTTCTTTGCATTTTTTTGATTTACCATCTCTTTTCACCACACCCCCAACTTAGGCTTTTGGCCTAAGTTGGCTATTCAAGAAAACCACAAATCATGAGGATTATGGGTAATGGATCAGTAAAAGGTCACAATGTTATCACGTTTCTTCCAAGAAAAGGTTAAGGTTCAAAGGGTGCTCAAAAGAGGTTCACACACTCACAAGGTAATCCACAAAAGAGATATAATGTCAAATTGGTTCACACTCTTTAAAGTTGTCTAAGATCATCTCAAGAAATTGCATCACTCAGTCAACCGGACAAACAGGAAAAATTCTAGGTGTCATCACACATGGTTCATGGTAAGCTCATCACACAAGGCATTGACACCAATGTCAAACAAGACTTCACACTTTCGCTAGTGTGCATTGTTCATCACAAGAGACTCAATTTGATACTTGGCTAGTCGCAACGAGATGCAAAGAGTTCACATATTGTCCATGCAACTTCAATTGGCCTCGTCGTAGCCGTACATTCACGTTTATTCGATTATAAGCACTATCCAAACCGTCGGTATTGATTAAGACCGATACTCAAATTTGCAAAAGAACAGCGATATTCAACACAAACAAGAGGTGGCAAAATTTTTTGGAAAGGTAAAAAATCATGAACAATTAAAAACAAGGAGCCACAAGCTCAAACATCCATAAAAACCAGTGTATAACCCAAATTTACCTCAAAGCCCAAATATATAAACAGAACAAGAATTACGAATGTCACACAAAAGGTGGGCCTCACCCCACCACAAATAAAAGTATTTGTCCTCAAATGCAAACAAGCTAATAATATCCAAAAATCAAAATAAATAAAGACAGAGAGGGAGGTAAAGAAGGGATTATGTCTATACAGTCGCTCCACCGGTCTGGGCATCAGTGCCTGGTGCATCAATTTGGACTTGGGCATCAGTGCCCGGAGTCATCTCAGAAGGAATAATAGCAGTACCAAATCCACTAGGAACTGCCATAGATGTCTCGGTCAGTGATGTCTGAATCACTGACTGCATAATTAGCTCCTCAAGATTCGGCAAGTCTCCATATATGCTCTTCTTTCATCTCTCTATCTGCCCTTCGTCAGTCTCAGCATCTCATTCATCAATTGTTACCTCATTCCTAGGTACATCTCCGATGGTAGCCGAAGGAATCTCTTAAGTCTTAGGAGCGTCCAAATCATCTGTAGCCTCAGTAATGAAGTGAAGTCGGTAGACTGCAGATAGTCTATGTCCTTCCTCAAGTCTGCTACCTTGTCTTTCAAAGCCAGAATCTCGGAGGTCTCCCCCTGCCTGCTCTCACAAGCTTCAACTCTTATAGTGAGAGTGTCAATAAAAGTCTGCAAGGGGGTCAGTGCAGCCAGGATCTCAACCTCAATCATCATGGGGACAAATCTTTCTAATCGGGTTGCCCTCACATTAGGTGAATAGGCCAAATGCCCCATCCTTAGGATCATCGCCTGAGTAATCTTTGTCGGCAGGGAGGAAGAGGAGGTGTCTGGAGCCTGTGAAGAAGAGGAAGGGATATAAGTACCTGATGACCCAGAGGTTGGAGTAGGCAAAGATGCCTCTGTAGGTATCGAATCAACATCCACCTCTGGGGATGTGTCCACCGGAACTGCCCTCTTCCTGTCAGCCTCTTCTCTAGAATACTCGACCTCAATGCGTTGGATGTCAGTAGAGGAGGACGGTGTAACATCAAAATCTCTAACAGCATCTCGGGGCACTCCAGCAAGCTGACACAGCTCTGTGATCAATACTGGGAAGGGCAAAGAGGCCTGCCTCTGCTTGGCTCTCGTGGCCATTTCTTACTCTATGATAAGTCCCAAGTTGAGCCGTCTCTTCGATAAGATAGTCCCCAAGCAGGCTGCCTTTACATATCATAGGATAGATTCATTCTGTGAAGGCATAAGTGAATTACTGATGAATCTGAACCAATAACAGGCTGCCATATTTAAATCATTCTTTTCGATCTTGATTCCCGCCTCAATCTACCTAGGAGTAATATCAGAAATAAGGGGCAACCTTCATATGAGAGTGCAGTCCCTGGAGACCTATCTAATACATAATTAATGTACTCCTCACTGCAGCTCACTTCTACACCTTGAACAGTGACTGACTTAACCGGTCTGAACTCTCTAGCCTTCTTTTTACTCTTCGACACCAGTTCACCTTATGCTGTGTAGAACTCACGGACCCATGAAAGAATATACGGACCTCGGGGACTAGTGAAAATCTGGAACCGGTGCCACTGTAATAACTCCGCTACACTGGAGTACTTCCCCTCCAGACCCTCTGTAGATAGTAGTTTCTCCTCGAGGATGGTTCGCAAACCATCTCCTTTCTACCTGTTGAGGAGTCTAGGTGGAGGAACAACTGGTGGCACAGAAGCCATAGGAGGTGCCGGAATTGGCACTGATTCTACTAGTGTAGATGCAGGAGGGACTCTAGTAGACGTGGGGTGAGATCTAGCTCGGAGCTCAATCCACTGGGACTGTAGAGGCTGGTCATCATCAAGCTCAAATAAAGTAGCCTGGGAGCCAGTAGCAGCCCTGTCAAACCCGGGTCTCTTGCCTTTTTCTGTGTCACCTAGTGGAGGTTCTTGCCTTCCTCTTTTTGAAGGATTTGATCCCCCTTCGTTGATTGTGATACCCCGTATTCTTTTACAGGGTGGCATGTTTATGTTTGTCCTCAACATACCTACAAAACATCAAGAAAAAGTTAAAAATAACTTAATCAAATTCATATAAAAACAATTGCAGAAAGACTCGCCGAATCACTTAGGCGAGCTGGATCGGGCGCGCCAAAAGGATTGGCTCAAAAGTTGTGACAAGTTGGTGATGGGAAAGGCCTTTTTGTCAAATTGCCGACAAAATTTGGCAAGAAAGGTTCAGCTTGCCGAAAGTTACAATGCAAAAGGGGTTCAGGGATGCAGACTAAGGGCGATCAAGAAGTCTTTCGGCGAGTCGCCGAGTGCCCTTAACGACCTCAGGCTTCTCGCCGAAAGTTACCGAACCCAAAAACACATAAAGAATGAAATTAAAGGCAAGATGGGGACATTAGGCGAATCGATGAGTGGTTCGGCGAGCTCGACCCAGCTTGCCAAACGACGCAACGTGCCTATTTTCGACCCAACTTCTCAAATTCAACTCCTCAACCCCCGAAAACAAAATCAAAACATGCACAACTCAAATTCAAACAAAACCCATAACATCCATTCCCCCGGGATACTCAGACTTCTTCCAGTTTTGCCAAATTTGGCCAATTGACGACCTTTATCCTTAAGAACGAAGTCACCCGCTCTATCATTAGGCAAATTACGTCGTTTGGCGCAAATACGGGATACTCAGACTTCGCCCAACTAAACTAAACAACATGCAAGCACAACCCCACAAAATTTACTTCATTTTAGAGCACAAAAAGACAGGAATTTAATATTTAAGACATTAAGGGCAGGATTATCGAATTACAAATAGGCATTCAAACATTTTAATCCTCTCAGAGAGGCCCAACACACATCAACAACATAATATTTCTTGCATAAGAGTACAAATTACTAAAAATAAATGTGGGATTCAGATAACCAACCTTAAATGCCGAATAATAATGACTGAAAAGCTACGCGGCAATGTAATCCACTCCGAACACAACTCCGACGACTAAAATCCTCTTGAAAATGCAAAAATATCGAAAATACTAAATAGGTGCGAGTTTGGGAAGATGAAAAATGAGGGAAAATGAAAGAGTTTGAAATTTAAACTTTTGGCCTTTTAATAAACTGTCCAGTTCTCGCCAATTAGGTGACGTTAGTCATGATCGCCGACCCACTCGACAACACACAGAGTGGTCACTTACCTCGTCGAGTTTTACAGGACCCTCAGTTGATGTGGAGGTCCAAACAGCGGTATGGATCACGATCGCCGACCTAATCGGCGAATCACCAATAATTTCCTGGGATCGTCGAGTTTTACAAACTCTACCTTAAAGTTGTCTTGAGTCCTACGACGGTCTAGGTCAGGGTCACCGACCTATATTCACCGACTGGACTTTAGCTCACCAATCTGAACTTTTCAAACATTTCCCACACTTTAACCTGCTCAATCAACACACCATTATCTCTCAAAGCAAAAATAAAGCGGTAAAGGGTCTTGGGTTGCCTCCCAAGTAGAGCCTTAGTTAACGTCACGACACAACGCAACTAAACACCTAAACTTTATTTTCGGGGTCGGCCATTGTGTCACTAGGCAACCCCTCTTTATGCTGAATAATCATGGAATAAGAGGTTGTCGTCTGATTCAGCATTTCGATATTCTCTTTTATCTCATTTAACACCCTATTTTGTTCTTCGATCTTGTTTAGAATGAGTGAGAGGGCCTCTATATTTTGTCCACCCTCTTATTTCTTCACCTTTTGACGCTTGCGAGGGGGAAAGTGCTTGTCCTTTTTCGTGGACCGTGCGTCCAACTCCATGTCTTTCCTTGACAAGACATCCAGCAGAGTCAACAATGCAGCCCATTCTTGGTTTTTTTCTATTTCCTTGTTGGTCTTAATCATGCCATCAAGAAGTTGGGCTACTACTTCGTAGGGTTGTTGTATCAAACCACCCGCAAAGAGTTGGTCAGCAATACTTCCATTTGTTGTGTCGTAATTTTACTAACTTTAGAAAAAATTACTTTTTGAAATGTTCTAAGTATAAAACAATTCGAAAAAATACTTAGAAAAGAGTCGCCACTTAATTTTTTAAAGAAATTAAGAAAACTTATAATTTTCAAAGATTTAAACAGAAAAAATCATTTGAAAAT
>JAJONQ010054601.1:0-10188 GCA_036250385.1 Solanum microdontum
TATATATGAGTTGAAAATATTCATCCTAAAATTTATGATAATGTTCCAACACCTTATTAAATTGGTATTATTGCATAATAATTTATTAAACCTAAAAATAGAATAATTATTTAACAATAAATTTCATTCTAGTGATCATTTGTCCCTTTTATATTATTATATTTTTTTAATTTTGGTAAATATATTTTTAAGAAAATATTCCCGAGGACTCCTAATTTTCAAAAATCTTTAGATTTCAATAAAAAAAATTCCAATTAAATTATATAAAAATATTCAAGTTTGCATATTTCCAAGTAAATCCCACAAAAAATCTCAAATCAAATTCACAACAATAGAATCCCCAAGTAATTCTTCAAGTAAGAAAATTCCTAAGTAAATCCCCAACAAAATTCACAGAACATGAATCCCCAGGTAATACCACATATATTTCTAGATAAATTTTCAAGTAATTATTTGCAAATAAATTTATCTAGGAATTTTCTTGCTATAAGATTAAAAAAAATCCTTTTTTTATCACTTGCAAATTTACCTATGAAAATAATACTTACAAATTATTTGCCGCAAATGATTCCCTAGGTAATAATTTTGCGAAAATGGCGCCAAGTTTACCCACCAATTTTTCTAAGAAACTATTTTTCTTAGGTAAAAAAGTCTATAATTTAGGAATTTCATAATTCCGCATGAAAATTCGTAGGAAGTTTCTATAGAATTAATCCCCAAGTAAAATTTGCAGGTAATTTACAGTTTTCTAGTAGTGATTGGTCCTCTCATGGAACCCAAACCCAAACAGTTAGCATACCGGAACGTGGTATCCGATCCCATAATTATGTCGGAACGTGGCAACTGATTCCATAGTTATGCTGGAACGTGGCAACCGATCCAAGTTAGTTATGTCGGAACGTGGCAACCGATCCATTCAACACACCACACTCACAATCACAAGTATATCCTCAAAGATCATACAATTAAATCATGATTTCATGGTAATCATCATTCATTTATCTCATTTACAACAAGTGTGATCAATAATGCAACATTCATATACATACATGTATCATAATGAAGCAAGAATAAACATACATCACACAATTATAGAATCACAATCATCACCTACCTCGAAACAAGCTTGAAACCTTAAGAAACTTGATCCTTCCCTTTCCGAATTCGTTCCGCTTGTTCTTGGTCTACAAACAATCATAATAACACGGGAATCAATAAACAACACTAATTACTTGAATTACTAACAATTCTATGAACCCTAGATCAAACACATGATCCTAATTATCCAAATTAGGGTCATTTTCACCATAGAATCTATAACAAAACCCTCCCCCATCAATATTCACCCATTCTATTACGTTCTACGGATCAAAAAATGGATTCGGGGAGTGAAAAACTTACCTTTAGCCTTAAGAATGGTGAAAAACGAGTAGGAGTCACCTGGGGTTTGTTCCTTAACTCTAAAAATCGAAAAGTGCCAAATAAGATCGTTTAGGGGTTTATTAACGACCCTAAGTCGCGTCAAGATCGCCACAATGGTCGTCACCCCACTGTAGAGGCCCCGCTAGAGCGGCAAAACCCAGCGCCAAAGCAGGTTACGCGAGACAGTGAGAATTCCAAAATCTCCATTTCACAACACACCTCTAACCCACGACGCTCAAAAATACCCTTTACGCTAAGATCGATTCCGGGAGTTCTACTCGCCCGAATTCAATTCCGTGAGGTCGTACGGATTCCTTAATGAGTTATCTAACTACTCATGAGATCAAAATCATAAATGATTCACCCGATTGTTACCAGATTTACCTACACCTCAAAGACTCTGATTTCGTCCAAATCTGGACAAGGTTGGGAAAATCCAAATACTACGGAAAAAAAATTTTGGCCCCAATTTTTCCCCCATTAGATTTTCTATAACGACGGAAACACGTCGTTACAATAGATACCAATATACCCATCACTCGTCCCCGAGTAACAAAACTTAGGAAAAAAATAGGCTAAGGAAAGAATGAAGTAGTACCTAAATCGATGAACAATTGGGGATACTTGTCTCGTATGTCCCTATCGGTTTCCTAAGTAGCTTCCTCAACTGGACGATGCTTCCATTGAACTTTCACGGACTTAATCTCCTTGGTCCTCAACTTACGTACATCACGATCAAGAATTGCAATCGGTTCCTCCTCATATTGGAGGTCCTTGTCTAACACAATTGAGTCCTACTTAATGATATAATCTCCATCACCATGATACCTCTTCAATATGGACACATGAAATACCGAATGAACTCCCAATAAATTAGGAGGTAAACCAATCTATATGCTACCGGTCCCATACATTCAAGAATCTCAAATGGACCAATATATCATAGACTTAGCTTTTCTTTCTTACCAAATATCATCACCCCTTTCATGGGTGATACCTTAAGAAGAACATTCTCACCGGTTTGAAACGCCATGTCTTTTACCTTATGATCTGCATACTTCTTCTGTCTACTCTGGGCTGCTATAAGCTTAGCTTGAATACTCTTCACCTTATCTTGAGCATTTTTCACTAAATCAACCCCCAAAGATTTCACATCTCCAGCCTCAAACCATCATATGGGTGATCTACATCCCCTCCCATATAATGCCTCAAATTGTGTCATATCAATACTGGAGTGATAACTATTATTATAGGAGAACTCACACAAATGTATGAATTTATCCCAATGCCCTCCAAAAACAAGCACACATGTCCTCAACATGTCTTCTAATACTTGAATAGTCTTCTTCAACTGTCCGTCTGTCTGTGGATGAAAGGTTGTACTAAAAGTGAGTTGTGTGTCCAATTCATCATGCAATTTCCTCCAAAACTTGGATGTGAATTGGGTACCACGATCTGAGATGATAAAGAGGGGCACTCCATGCAACTTCACTATCTCTTTCACATAAACCTTAGCCAATTGTTCAGCATTATAATCTATTCTTACCGGAATGAAATAGGTCGATTTAGTCAATCTATCGACCACTACCCAAATATAATCAAACTTTCCCAAAGTCTTGGGAAGACCAACCACAAAATCCATGGCTATCATTTCCCACTTCTATTCCGGAATTGGCATTCTTTGAAGTAAATCTGCAAGCCTTTGATGTTCATATTTCACTTGTTGACAATTTTGATACTTCGCTACAAACTCCGCTATGTATTTCTTCATGCCCAACCACCAATAAATTTGCTTCAAATCTCGATACATCTTGGTCACACCAGGATGAATAGAATATCTATGAGACTTCGCCAACAATTTCTCAATCAAATCATCTACTCTAGGAACACAAATTCTTCCTTTAAAATTGAGCACACCGTCCGCATCAAGAGTGGTCTCTTATGCCTTACCATTCACAGTCTTTTTTCTAAGCTCCTCCAAATTCTCATCCTCAAATTGTTTGGCATTGATCTCCTTAGTGAATGTGTCCCTCACTTCAATACAAGCTAACACCCAACTTCTTTCTGAGATGCCCAACTACATGAACTTAGACTCTAAGGTCTGAATTTCCTTAGCCAAAAGTTGTTTGGATACACTCAAGCAAGCTAAACTATCCATACTCACTGTTTTTCGACTCAAAGCGTCTGCCACCACATTAGCCTTGCCCGTATGGTATTGAATGGTCATATCATAATCTTTAAGTAACTCCAGCCACCTTCGTTGTCTCAAATTCAGATCCTTTTGAATGAACACATGTTGCAAACTATGATGATCAGTAAACACTTCACACTTAACGCCATAGAGGTAATGCCGTCATATCTTAAGAGCAAACACTATCACTGCCAACTTTAAATCATGTGTTGGATAATTCCTCTCATGCACCTTCAATTGGCGCGAGGCATAAGCTATAACATTCTTATCCTACATCAACAACAACACTCAAAGCAGAATGTGAAGCATCATAATAAACAATAAAATTCTTACCTTCAACTAGTAATGTTAGAATGGGCGTGGTAGTCAAAAGAGTTTTGAGCTTTTAAAAGCTCTCCTCACATTTTTAGTCCATTCAAATGGTATCTCATTTTTGGTCAAGTTAGTCAAGTGAGTGACAATAGAAGCAACGTTTATCACAAATCGATGATAATAGCTAGCGAGTCCCATAAAACTCCTAACTTCAGTCACATAACTTGGTCGAACCCAATTCTTAACCGCCTTAATCTTTTGAGAATCTACCATTAACCCTTCATTTGAAACTATATGCCCCAAAAATGCAACATAAGTCAACCAAAATTCACACTTAAAAAATTTAGCATATAACATTTGCTTCCCAAGAACACCTAAAACAATACGAAGATGGTCGGCATGTTCTTCCTCACATTTTGAATAGACCAAAATATCATCAATAAAGACTATGACGAAAGAATCAAGAAATGGCTTGAACACCCCATTCATTAAACTCATAAAAGTTGCAAGCGCATTGGTCAAACCAAAAGACATAACCAAAAATTCATAGTGCCCATAACAAGTTTTAAACGCTGTCTTGGGCACATCCTCAGTCTTAATTTTCAATTAATGGTAACCAGATCTTAGATCAATCTTAGAGAAAACCGATGCACCTTGCAATTGGTAAAAAAAATTATCTATTCGAGGCAAGGGGTACTTATTTCGAATAATAATCCTATTCAATTGCCGATAATCTACACACATTCTCATACTACCATTTTTTTTCTTAACAAACAAAACTGAAACACCCCATGGGGAAACACTAGGATGAATAAATCCCTTATCAAAAAGCTCTTGGATTTGAGCCTTAAACTCCCTTAATTCTGCCAAAGCCATGCGATATGGAGAGATAGAAATGGGACGCGTACCAGACTCTAAATCAATGCAAAAATCTATATCTCTATCTAGAGGCATACCAAGCAAATCATTAGAAAACACTTCACTAAATTCAGACACCACAGGAATAGACTCAATTGATGGAGCCTCAATCTCAACATCCCTAATATGAGCCAAATAAACGAAACAACCCTGCTCTACCAGTTTACTAGCCCGAATGAAGGATATAATCTTAGCTTGCTTAGGCTTGTACACCCCTTCCCACTCTAATTTTTCCCTTTCCAGAATTTCTAGAGTTACAGACTTAGTATTACAACTAAGCACAACATAATAGGGGGACAACCAAGTCATGCCTAAGATTATGTCAAAGTCAGTCATATCCAAAATCACCAAATCAGCCCAAGTCTGGAAACCCATAAACAAAATAGGACTAGCACGATAGACATGGGTAACTATGACTGACTTTCCAACTGGAGTAGAAACATGGATAGAGGCATCAAGTTTATCACAAATCATATCAAACTCTGAGGAAAATCGCACAGATACATAAGAATAAGTAGAGCCCGGATCAAATAACACATTAGCTATCCGGTCACAGACAAAAATAGTACATGTGATCACCGTGTCAGACGTTTCTGCCTCATTCTTGCCCGTAAAGGCATAACACTGAGCCCTATCATCTTGACGAACCACTTCCCTGCCTGGTTGCACATCACCTCTGCCTGCATTACCATTTCCTCTACCTCCACATCCTCGTTGATTACCTCATCGCTCACCTTGTGAACGTCCTCTACCATTATTATCATTCCCCGCAGGTACTACTGCTCTAGACTGTTGCTGCGTGGAATCTAACACATGTGGGTAGGGGCAATCTCTCCTCATATGCCCAGGTTCTCCATAGTTTTAACAAGTACGATCAAAAGATGGTATGCCGCCCGTCGAAGACACGACTCCCTGGCTATCCTGAAAATTATGAGATGGAGTTTTCGAGTAATTACCTGCAGAGGCGGGCATAACCGACTGAATTGGCTTGGCTGCAAGCATTGGCCTTTCGGACCCCTTGGAATAAGAACCTTGAAAGTTACCTGAGTTCTTAGCCCTTTTTGCCAATGTCTTAGCTTGACCGTCTCGCCTCACCCCCTCAACTTTCTTAACATAGTCTGTTACCTCATTAAAGCTCCTCCCTGCAAAAGTCATATAACAGATAATACTTGCAACTCAGAATTTAATCCCTTAATAAATAACCGGATACTCTCTTCCTCGATAGTCACTAATTGAGTAGCATATCTAGACAAAGCATGAAATTTGGCCTCATAAGCAGCCATAGTCATACCACCCTGCTCCAAAGCCATGAACTCATCCTTCTTGCAATCCCTCAAAGTCCTAGGCACATACTTCTCTAGAAACAGAGCATGAAATTGGGTCCAAGTTAGTGGAGGTAAAGTAGAAGTACTGCATTCCATATAAGTTCTTCACCACTGCTTAGCCTCACCTTAAAGTTGAAAGGACATAAACTCAACCCCATGTTGATAGACAATTCCCAACTTATGAAGTCTTTCATAGCAATCTAAGATAAACTCATAAGTATCCTCATTCTCAGAACCAAGAAACACAGGAGGCTTTAGTTTCAAAAACTTAGTCAACATTTCATGCTCATTTCCAGTCATAACAGAACCCAACAAAGGACAAAAGAAAGCATCGTTACCTCTAGCCCCACCCAGCTTGGGCGCAGTGCTAGGAATATGAGGATTAGTAGGAGCTTGAGTTGCTTGAGCAGAAGGAAGCACTGCAGGACCAACCAACCCTTTCAAGAATGACATGATCTGTCTAGCTAACACTGGGTCTATGAGAGGAACATCAGTAGTCTCAGCCTACACATTTTCCTCTTGTCCCACATCCTCAACATTCTCAACATCAACATTCTCCTCTTCAATCTCTTCATGATACGCATGAGGGTTCTCATTCACAGGAGCATTCGCAGCAAGAGCTCCATTTCCAATAGGCGCTACTTTTTTACGACCTCTACCCCTAGCTCTTCCTCTACCCCTGCCTCGACCACGACCTGTCGCTGCGGATTCCTCAGCTGGAGCATTGACAGAAGCTACGGGCCTAACGCCATTGAATTTAGTATTAACCATCTGCGGACAGGAAGAGTGAAGGAGGTTAGATACCAATTTGAATCGCCAGATACCAATTGGAATCAAATGATAGCACGAAAAGAGACAAGAGAAAACAGAGAGATTTTCTAAAGTCCTATAGCCTCTCGAAGAAAAGTAAAGGCGTCCCCGTACCGTTTAGCGAGACTCTACTAGACTCATTTTGGTACATCAAGATCAATGAACCTAGGCTCTGATACCACCTTTGTCACGACCCAGACCGCCGTGATTGGCACCCATACTAACCCTATGGTGGGAGAACCATAACTACTAACTAACTAACAATTTAAAGCTACGGAAGTAGGTTTAAATAACTAAATAAGTAAGTTCTCATAAACTTCAAACAATAGATCTAACAACTAAACTAAACAAATGCGGAAAAAATAACCTATAACCTAAAAGTCAATGTACCAAAACTCTAACAAAATTCATAAGTCTAAACAAGAAAATCATCTAAAGAACTAATCTAAGTCTGAATATGATGGACTAAACAAAAAGAGAACTCAAGGAAGCTCGGAAGAACTGACTCACCCTTAAATTAGAATCGGCGATCACTGATCTTCTAAGCGAGGTCTGTCAGTAGCCGCTTGAAGATGCCCTGTTCTCAACAAAAATAAGAGCAAGTGCAGTATTAGTACACAACCACAGTGTACTGGTAGGATCACGCGGCTATCCCACTAAGTGCAACATAAGCAAGTCAAGACAATATTATAATCACATGCATATATATATATATATACATATATATACATATATATATACATATATATATACATATATATATACATATATATCAACATATACAATATTATCAACATATACGAACAACGAACAACTTCATCTTTTATATCAAATCACATTGGTCTTCTCATGGAACCCAGACCCAAACAGTTAGCATACTGGAACGTGGTATCCGATCCCATAATTATGTCGAAACGTGGCAATCGATCCCATAATTATGTCGAAACGTGGCAATCGATCCCATAATTATGTCGAAACGTGGCAACCGATCCATTCAACACACCACAATCACAATCATAAGTATATCCTCAAGATCATACAATTAAGTCATGATTTCATGGTAACCATCATTCATCTATCTCATTTACAACAAGTGTAATCAATAATGCAATATTCATATACATACATGTATCATAATGAAGCAAGAACAAACATACATCACACAATCATAGAATCATAACCATCACCTACCTCAAAACAAGCTTAAAACCCTAAGAAACTTGATCCTTCCCTTTTCGGATTCGTTTCGCTTGTTCTTGGTCTACAAACAATCATAATAACACAGGAATCAATAAACAATCACTAATTACCCGAATTACTAACAATTATATGAACCCTAGATCAAACCCATGATCTAAATTATTCAAATTACGGTTGTTTCCACTCTAAAATCTATAACAAAACCCTCCCCCATCAATATTCACCCATTCTATTACATTCTACGAAACGAAAAATGGATTCGGGGAGTGAAAAACATACATTTCAGCCTCAAGAATGGTGAAAAATGAGTAGGAGTCGCCTGGGGTTCGTTCCTTAGCTCTAAAGATCGAAAAGTGCCAAATAAGGTCATTTAGGGGTTTATTAACGACCCTAAGTCGCGTCGAGCCCACCACAGCGGTCGTCACCCCGCTGTAGCGTCCCCACCAGAGCGGCAAAACCTAGCGCCAAAGCGGGTTACGCGAGACAGTGAGCTAATTAAAGAATCCAAAATCTCCATTTCACAACACACCTCTAACCCACGACACTCAGGAATACCCTTTACGCTAAGATCGATTCCGGGAGTTCTACTCTCCCAAATTCAATTCCGTAAAGTCGTACGGATTCCTTAACTAGTTACCTAACTACTTATGAGATCAAAATCATAAATGATTCACCCGATTGTTACCTGATTTCCCTACACCTCAAAGACTCTGATTTCGTCCAAATCTGGACAAGGTTGAGAAAATCCAAATACTACAAAAAAGTTTTTCCGTCCCCAATTTTCCCCCGTTGGCTTTTCTATAACGACGGGAACATGTCGTTACAAAAATACTCTAAGTAAAACAAAATTTTAAATTATTTTCGTTGTTTGCTTTTGCCTTATTTTTTATACAAAAATGATTTTAAATTTATGTACTTTTTGAAATAGCTTAGGGACATTTCGACTATTTGAACAGAAAAAATATTTCAACACTTTTTAATCAAACACTATAATTATTTATAATTAGTTTCAATATTTTCATCTAAATACGTTATTGCTTATTTATTAGATCAAATTTATCATTTAATTTTATAAGCTACTATAAATAAATCAAGCCAAACCGGAATCTAATTGATGATTATTTAGTAAATAAAGATATTTTAGACAATTCTTAAACGATTCGCTCCATAGAAACTCTCGAAAATGTAACTAAAATTCTTAGCGATCATATATATAAAAGAGAACTTAGGCCCGTCTACGTGGCACCACCACAAACCAGAATTACCTTTTAATTTATTTATTTCCAAAACTAGTCTTCCTCTTTCATGAAAAGTTGTGACATTTATGAAAAGTTGTGACTTTAATGAAGAGTTGCGCTTTTATGAAAAGTCGCAACTTTTATGAAAAGTCACGACTTTAATGAAGAGTTGCGACTTTAATGAAGAGTTGCGACTTTTATGAAAAGTTGTGACCTTTCCGAAGGGTTGCAACTTTTCCAAATAGTTGTAACATTTCCGATAAGGCACAATAAACATTTGTTCACACTATCCTTTGTTGTCTATAAATAGAGGGATTTTCTCTCATTTTAAAACAACGAAAATTCTGATCCTCTTCTTCTTCTTCTTCACAATTCAATATTTGTGTACTTTGCTCCTATTGAGTGGCTCACTGACACCATTGCTTATGTTACAGATCATGGTATGTATTTTTACAGTCATTAATTTACGCTTATGTTATTAAGGATAAATGATAAGATGTAATAATTTTAATTTTCCTTTACATTATTAATATTTGTTACTACGTAATCTTGTATGTAAGATAATATAGTGTTTTAGTTTTAATGACTGATAGGTTTTAAGTATTATTTTATAAATTCCGTAAAGTTAAATTCCCGCGCGAAGCACAAATAATTTTACTAGTAATATTATATAAGCAGATGTTAATGTCTTAAGGAAATTTGAAATTAGGAACAAGTATCATCACTCATTTTCATGAGTCACAGTTGAAATCTATTGATTCGATTAATTTTG
>JAJONQ010057160.1:0-10005 GCA_036250385.1 Solanum microdontum
TAAACTAATTAATTTAAAAATATAAACCATTACTTAAACCGAACCAATTAACAAAATATTTAACTAAAACTAAAATCTTTTGAGACAATTTCAAATATTCATAAAATATACTAATTATATACATAATTATATAAAATATTATATTTATTATCTTAAAATTTATAAAACTGACAAAACTACTTAAAATGACTTAAAAATTATTTTGAATTTTATAAAGCCAATTATTTCAAATCATTTAGAATTTAGGAAGCTCGATGATTAATTTATATTGGGGAGGGTCAAAATTGGGTGTCAACAGTGAGGTTTTTGAGATGTTGGCTACTTAATGTTTTCAGATCGTATACCTCAAGTCTCTGAATAGAGGAAGGCAACTCCCAATTCTCACCACCAACAATCTCTTCGTCACTGCCATCATGAGAGATCACTAACTTTCTGAGACAGGGGAGTCTCTGTAAATGCCACTCCTTTCGGCCGTTCACCAGTTTCGTGCAATGACGGATCTCAAGGACTTGTAAATTAAAGGGAAATCCTCCTTCAGGAAAGGACTCTATTTCTGGACAATAAAACAGTTGCAGTATCTCAAGAGATGGAAGGAGTTCCTGCATATGTTCTGGCAGCCACTTCAGCTTCCAACAAATCTGAAGATTCAAATGCGTCATCTGGGTCCCACCACATACAACTGAAAGTTTTTCAAGATTCAAACACTCGCAAATAGTGAGACTTTCAGTCGCAGTAGGAATCAAAAACCTAGTAAGGTTGTAGCAACCGTCTACCTTCAATACATGTGCTCTTGGGAGCAACTCAGGTGATATATCATCTATACAATCACATTTTTTCAGTGTCAAATCCTCAAGAAACATACTCATCTCACCAACTGGCGGATCCAACTTCAATTTCTGGCAACCATATATCCATATTACCTTCAAGGTACTGGGCAGTATGCTAAAAGGTAAGGAGTTAACAGAGTTACAACCAATAATAGATAATTCAGAAATCTGCTTCATTTCCTCAAGTTGGGATCTAAACAGTTGAGCGTCATCAAAAAGAACTCCAACCTTAGGACAGCCAATTACTTTAAACCTTTTTAAACTTGAAAGTTGGATGGGTGTCTCCAAACTGACTTCAGGGCAATTTATAATTGACAGCTTCTCAAGTATAGGGAACTCTCCATTTCCTAGTACGTGCCATTGCTTCCACTCCGGCATATCTTCAAATTCAAGCTCCTCAAGAGAGTTAAAAGGCTTTTTAGAGGATGAACTACCATAGAATTCTTCCATAACCTCAGTTATTCCATGCATCCCTCTAATGCAAAGGAATTTCAAACAAGGGAGTTCTCCTAGTGCTGGCAAGGAATCACAGACCTTGCAGTTGCTAATAGACAATTTCACCAACTTAAGAAACAAATGGTCAGCTAGCCGATTTGGAAATTTTGTCCCTCTATATCCGGTGATTTCGATTTCTTTTATGTTTGTGTGTGGGTGTAGCTCATCAAGTATGTCTCTTTCAGTTTGCGAATTGTCGGCAATACTTTCACTCCACTCCAGTGATAACTTCTCAACATGATCCTTCTCCCACATTTTTGCCTTCACAGCTTCCCTTCTATCGACCACATTTTGCAACTCTAGAATTGATAGAGATCCATACAAGTTCTTTGCTTCACCCAAATCTTCCATTATCGAACCACCGCAACCACTTACAAGAAACTTGGCTCCCACTAGCACATGGAGACTTTTTAACTTGCTCAGATGTAGCGGCATCTTCAAGAGAGAAGTGTTGCTAATGTCAAGGTAATGCAAGTTAATCAACTTCTCCATCCGCAATGGTAGCTCCTCAAGATCAGCACAAGATGACAGGAGAAGTGTCTCTAAGTTATACAATACACAAATGGAATCAGGCAACTTTTTAATCATTGTCCAAGAAAGGTCCAAAAATCTGAGGAGCTTTAGTTTGATAAAGAAGTCATTTGGCAACTCCTTAATCTTGTAATGAGACAATGATAGTACCCTCAAGGATCTTAGTCTTGGCAATATGTTATGCTGCACCCTCTTGCTTAGAGGGTGATAACAATTCTTGATATCAATACATGTCGGAAGCAATGTTCTCAGCTGCTCCAATTTGTAGAGGGGTGTCAATTTCTCAAAGTCGCCACCTTTTCCCATTGAATAAGATAAGTGCCGACTTTTTTCCAACATAGGAGATCCTTGGCTCTCTTCCAACCTGATACAATGTTTTGAAGATGCAAATTGGGCTAAATCATTGACAAGGTCATGCATTAAGAATTTCTCTTCATTCCTTTGAGAAGGGTTTGGGACTCTTTCAAATAATGATCTTGATCTCAATTCGACAAAGTATTGGTTGCCTGAATCTTGAATTATTTTATCTTCCTGCAGTATAAGACCATTAGCAATCCACAGATGAATAACTTGTTCTTTCCTAAGTGGATAATCTTTAGGAAATATTGCACAATAGGAAAAACATCGCTTTAAATGTGTGGGAAGATCATTGTAGCTCAACATCAACGCTGGTAATATGTCATTGTGTGGCAGCTCCCATATTTCACTTCTCAAAGTATGTTTCCACTCTTCAACCTCTGATTTGGAGCGTAACATGCCAGCAAGCGTCTTCAGAGCTAAGGGCAGTCCTTTGCACTTAGCTGCAATTTGTTTTCCGACCTCTTCAAGTTCTGGATGTCCTATAGGATCCATGTTTTCAAATGCATGCCTTCTAAATAAAGACCAAGAGACTTCAATAGACAAATTGTCCATGCTAATTTGCTCATTTCCCATCATCAAGGCAACACTCTCTTTACGTGTCGTCACAATGATCTTACTTCCTATATCTCCTTGTACAAAAACATTTCTCAAGTCATCCCACTCATTGTAGTTGTCATTCCACACATCATCCAAAACAATAAGAAACTTCTTTCCCTTTAAGCTTTCCTTCAATTTGACTTGTAGCTGATTAGGATTGTCATCAACCTTCAAGTCAACTGAGCCAATTTCTTGAAGTATCCCTTTTGCTATTCTGGAAGCATCATATGCCTCAGAAACACAAAACCAAGCTTTCAAACCAAAATGGTTCTTCACCTTCTCATCATTGTAAACCGCTTTAGCAAGTGTTGTCTTACCCAAGCCGCCCATTCCAACAATAGGAACTACAGTCAGCTTTTTTTCACTTTCATTTTCAGACAATAAACGGTCAATCAAATCCTTTATTTCCTTGTGCCTACCAAAGATATCAGAATCATCAACCAAAGAAGTTGAAGGTGTTCTAGTTTCTTGTTTAGTCGAACCAAAATGCTCCTTTAAGCCAAGGAGACCAATTTGCTCTTGCAAATCCATCATCGTTTCAATAGTATCTTCCAACTTGTTCTTTATGTTACAGAAAAATTCATCACTCAAGCCCAGATTAAGGCCACTTACTTCCACCTTAAGCCTCAAAGCTTCATAATTGACTTCTTCTATTAAGTTTTCAGCGCCGTCCACAGCACTCTGAAGCTTATTAAACCACTGGCTCACATGTGGATTTGATTCTTGCTTATTCTCTGCATCACTTAGCACAATCTGAAGACCAAGCAAAATGCGCCCCAGCTTTTTTAAGAGCTGAACATGATCCTTATGCTTCCGAAACATCTTCAACAGATCACCCTGAGGAGCAAGCCTATCAAAGAGAACTTGCAGGCCAGAAGAGAGAAATGCACCACCAACTGCTAAGCCAATCTCCATTTCTGAAATCTGCAAAGCAAAACAAGGAAACACAAAATGATTCTTTAAGAATTTTGACAAGATATGTCTTCAAATAGTGATTATTACATCAGTTTACTCTTACCTGTTGAATGCTAAGAGTAATTTGCAAACAAGAATGACCAGTGATTTCTCTTTCTCTCTCTTTTGCTAGTTCTCTTACTTGTAATTGGTACAACTGTGTTTGCAAACTGTCCCTTTTCCCAACTAAAAAATAATGGCGTCTGGTTTTACATTACTTTTTCAATTCAATAATTGAAGCAAGAGAATAAGGGTGGTTGTAGAAAGGGCCCCAAGGAATAAATTTCTACACAACTCATTATTATATCATGATATGTTGGTGCAACGGTAAATTTGTCTTCGTGTGACTTATAGGTCACACAACTTTGAACCGTGAAAGCATATACTAATTTTTGTATTAGGTTACGTTGTTTACATCACATTCCTTGAGATACAGTTTTTTCAAGACCATACTAACGCGGGATACTTTGTACACCGAGTTGTCCTTGCCCTATCATTGAAGCACAATATTTTAGTGACAAAGATCCTTGAAGAATCAAATTAGCAGTTCTAGTATGTGTTTTTGGAGATAATAATAGCTAGGTATGTATAATTGCTATAGTAATAGTGTGTTAGCAGGGGTTACAAATCTCTAATATTTTAACTCAGTAGGATTATTAAGTAAAAATTCAACAAAATAAATTATTAGAACTTTTATACTTTTTCAGTTTCAATTTAAGTGTCATACTATTCTTTTTGACCTTTCTCAAAAAGAGTGTTTCTTTCTAATATCCAATAAGTCTTTGAATTCCTATATTTACCTTGCAAGTTTAAGACTACAAAATTTGAAAAATTACACACATCTTTAATTTAAGATCATAAAATTCAAAAATCTCCATTTATTTTTTAAACTTCGTGCTAAGTAAATTAGGACACTTAGATTGAGACGGAGTGAGATACATCAGTTCTGCAACCATAAGCTCTATTCTCTATATAGAAATTCACGTAGCTAATACATGTATAGATTAATATGAGGGAATCTATTTATTATTTTGTGCAGGATAAAAAATAAAATAAGTAATACATAAATAAGTAAATCATGCATAAAATAATACATAGATTCCATTATAACTAATTCAAAAAAGCAAAATTATCTTTTTTTTTCTCTCTTCAAAAAAGTAAGACTTTTCACCCAACAAAAAAGACAGACTTTCATCCAACAAGAAGACAAAGACTATTCATTAATTTCTCAATTCAATAATTGAAGCAAGAGGGGAAGGGTTCTTAATTAGGGGTGTAGAAAGGGGGGCCAAGTGCCAACCCTAGGTGGGGGACTCAAAAATAAAAGAATTTAAAATGATAAATCTCTACACAACTCATTATAGCGCTAAAAGGAATCTACCATATCATGACTATGTTTACTCTACATTCTTGAAAAGTTCTTTTTATTTATTTTTTAAAAAGAAATCATTCTTGAAAATATTATTGTTGAATTTTGAATTTAACAGAATTGGAATTCTTGTTTGAATGATAACTTTACATTCTGCTAAATCTTGACACTTTCGCTCTTATCATCTTCGAACTTTTTCCTTGTAGTTGTTAATGGTATTTTATGTATGTGTTCCTAAGGAAAATAAATTGTTCATTTTTTGTCGTCTTAAAAGATCGTGATAACGTGTAAAAGCTCCTCCAATCTCAATGGAAAAGAGATGTAACTCCAGTTCCTTCAAAGCCAATAGTCAATCCTATATTTCCAATGTGGGCAGTTGACAATTTAATTCGATCTTGACCATTATTTTCATATCGGTAATAGTGTGAATGGAAAGAAGGTCCTGCTCCAAGTTGTTCGAGAATAGTGATATTCAATTTCTCGACCCTAAGACTTAGGAGTTAGGATTAGTCGGTTCTACTTCTCTATGTGGCAAGCCATTTTCCACCTCGCCTTTGATTTCTCCCTTGCAATGTAGTTAAAAGCTAGTAGAGCATCATTGGCCATACATTTAGGGGTGGACATGATATGGTATGAAACGGTATTTCGATAAAAATAAATAACACGTTGCTAACTATGAAAATAATACATCCATCTTCAATTGCAATCCTTGTTCAAAATCATCTAATCAGATCTCCATCAAATTTTATAAAGACAATCACTTTAGACTATTCAAACAAATCTAAACAACACTTCAAATATCTCACACACACCCATAAAAGAAAAGACGCGATTTGAAATTCAAATCCACTTCTTCGAGCTAATTCAATCATCGTGAGTTATCTTTCTAATTTGATTTTCTGTACACAAATCTTACAAAATCAGTACTCTAACCACTAGTTGAGTCCCAATCATATTTACAAATCGAGTTTGTCAACTTACAAAAGAGGCTTGCACTGGAAACATGAAATAGTATCAGCGGTACAATGAATTTAATCGCCCTTCTTTGGTTGCCCCATCTCGAAGACTTGTCTATAACAGCAGACTTGAGTTCACTGTGGATGACATAATAGCTTTAGCGGAAAGAACAAAAAAATAAAAACAAACTTGCGAATAGATGTAAAAATAGCAGCAGTACCTTAGAAACACTTCTTGTGGACAATGGATGGACCAGACTTGTCGTACTCGCCCTTCAAAATCGACATCTGATTAAGCACAGAACATGTTTAAGTTAGCAACAACACAGTTCAAAATATAGCTTAAAATTGCAAAAGTATATGCAAGATAAGATTTTTAAAAATAAAGGCTTGCCTGATGTACTAATGCTTTCGAGAGTATCCCCAACCTACTATTAAGCAAAGTTTCATTCTTGACATAGGATAGTTGGTGCTTACAAGAACTAAAAACTTTTGATTAAACATGGTGGCACAAGCTACATATGATTTCTTTCGCAATTGAGACGTGAATTAAAACACGTTAAGAGCATAAACCAATAAGCAATGAGAAATGAATCCAATACCTGCCCCATCCAAGAAATATACAATTATATAACATCTAATTATTCTGACAATGGAAGTTGCACTTATTTCCTGAAACTTGTGATCATTATCCCTGATTATCTTTTCAAAAGCAATTTACATTCTCTATGGAGCTTACATATAAAGCTATGTGTTTGATGATGAGCACAACATAATTAAAAATGAAAAGAATTAACAAAAAAGCAAAGTGAAGTAAAGAATAATAAAGAACTTTTGAGGGAAAAGAATAACTTACATCTGTTGGAGAGTCATTTGTTTTAATCATTACAGGTGTTCTCCATCAATATATATGATGGGAATATGAGCAATATTTGGCCAGTATTCTCCCTTGTCAAATTCTAGTAGTGGACTGAGCAATGGACAGTAGTGAATATGTAGTTTAGAGAGGGAAGAGGGCATCCCTTTTACTGGAAGGGATTGGAGCTTAGGGCAATCATAGATGGTCAGCTCAGAGAGGGAAGAGGGCATCCCTTTTACTGGAAGAGATTGCAGATTAGGGCACTCATGGATGATCAGCTGAGAGAGGGAGGAGGGCAGTTCTGATTCAGGAAGTGATTGGAGATTAGGGAAATCAATGATTTGTAGACGTTGAAGCGAAGTGAGGTGAGAAAAGGAGGAAAATTGGATTTGAGGTAAATTACCCATAATACATAGATATTGAAGAGAGGTGAGGCTTTTGAGATGTTGGCTGCTTAATGTTTTCAGATTGTCTATATAAAGTGTTTGAATAGAGGTGAGGCTTTTGAGATGTTGGCTGCTTAATGTTTTTAGATTGTCTATATAAAGTGTTTGAATAGAGGAAGGCAACTCCCAATTCTCACCACCAACAATCTCTTCGTCACTGCCATTATGGTAGATGCTTAATTCTCTGAGACAGGGGAGTCTCTGTAAACGCCACTCCTTTCGTCCATCCACCAGTTTCGTGCAATTTCTGATGAAAAGGACTTGTAAATTGAAGGGCAATCCTCCTTGAGGAAAGGACTCTATTTCTGGACAATTAGAAAGATACAGTTCCTTAAGAGATGGAAGGAGTTCCTGCATACGTTCTGGCAGCCACTTCAGCTTCCAACAGCCATCAATACTCAACTTCGTCATCTGGGTCCCCCCACATGCCAACGAAGGTTTTTCAAGATTCTCACAATTCAAAATATAGAGAGTTTCAGTGGCAGTAGGAATCAAAAACCTAGTAAGGTTCTGGCAATTAGATACATTCAATCTGCGTGCTCTTGGGAGTAACTCAGGTGATATGGCATCTATACAATCACATGATTGCAGTGTCAAATCCTCCAGAAACATACTCATCTCACCAACTGGCGCTCCCAATTTCAATTTCTGGCAACCAGATATCTCTATTCTCTTCAAGGTAGTGGGCAGTATGCTAAAAGGAAAGGAGGTAACAGAGTTACAATCACTAATAAATAATTCAACAATCTGCTTCATTCCCTCAAGTTGGGATCTAAACAGTTGAGCATTATCAAAAACAACTCCAACCTTAGGACAACCAATAACTTCAAACCTTTTTAAACTTGAAAATTGGATGGGTTTCTCCAAACTGACTTCAGGGCAATTTTTAATTTTAAGCTTCTCAAGTATAGGGAACTCTCCACTTCCTAGTACGTGCCATTGCTTCCACTCCGGCATATCTTCAAATTCAAGCTTCTCAAGACAGTTAAAAGGCTTTTTGGAGAACAAACTGCCATAGAATTCTTCCGTCACCTCTGTTATCCCATGCATCCCTTTAACGGAAAGGATTTTCAAACAACGGAGTTGTCCTAGTCCTGGCAAGGAATAACAGTCCTTGCAGTAGCTAAGAGACAATTTCACCAGCTTAAGAAACAAAGGATCAGCTAGCCAATTGGGAAATTTTGTCCCTCTATATCCAGTGATTTCGACTCCTTTTATGTTTTTATGTGGGCGTAGCTCATCAAGAATGTCTCTTTCAGTTTGTGAATTATCGGCACTACTACTTTCACTCCACTCCAAAGATAACTTGTCAACATGATTCTTCTCCCTCATCTTTGCCTTCACAGCTTCCCTTCTATCAACCACATTTTGCAAATCTAAAACTGATACAGATCCATACAAGTTCTGTGCTTCACCCAAATCTTCCATTCTCAAACCACCGAGAAGAAACTTGGCTCCCACTAGCACTTGCAGGCTTTTCAACTTGCTCAGATGTAGTGGAATCTTCAAGTGAGAAGTGTTGCTTATGTCGAGGTAATGTAAGTTGATCAACTTCCCCATCTGCAGCGGTAGCTCCTCAAGATCAGCACAAGATGACAGGAGAAGTGTGTTTAAGTTATACAATCCACAAATGGAATCTGGCAACCTTCTAATCTTTGTCTTAGAAATATCCAAAAATCTCAAGATCTTTAATTCGATAAACAAGTCATTTGGGAACTCAACAATTTCAAAATGTGACAACGATAATGCCCTTAAGGATGTTAGTCTTGGCAATATGTTATGCAGCACCCTCTTGCTTAGCTGAATTTTGTAATAATAGAGCTGGATATTGATTGGAAGTAATGTCCTCAGCTGCTCTGATTTAAAGAGTGATTTCAATTTCTCAAAGTCACCGCCTTCTCCTATTGAATAGGACATGTGCCGACATTGTTCCAACATATGTGATCCTTCGTTATCTTCCAACCTTATACAAAGATTTGAAGATGCAATTTGGGCCAAATCATTGACAAGGTCATGCATTAAGAATTTCTCTGAATTCCATTCAGAAGACTCCGAGACCATTTCGAACAGTGATCTTGATCTCAACTCAAGAAAGTATTGGTTACCTGAATGAAACTGCTGTACAAGACCATTTGCAATCCACAGGTGAATAACTTGGTCTTTGCAAAATTGATAATCTTTGGGATATATTGCACAATAAGCAAAACATTGCTTCAAATGTGCAGGAAGATCATTGTAGCTCAACATCAGTGCTGGTAATATTCCATTCGAACAACTTGGAAGCTCCCATATTTCACTTCTTAAAATGTCTATCCACTCATCCACCTCTGATTTGCCGCGTAAAATACCAGCAAGTGCTTTTAGAGCTAAAGGCAACCCTTTGCACTTGTCTGCAATTTGTTTTCCAACCTCTTCAAATTCTGGATGTTCCTCAGGATCTCTATTTTCTAGTGAATGTCGTTGGAATAGAGCCCAAGAGTCTTCACTAGACAGAACTCCCATGTAGATTACCCCACTACCCATCATCAAGGCAACACTCTCTTTCCGTGTCGTCACAATGATCTTACTTCCTATATCTCCTTGTAGAAAAAGATTTCTCAAGTCATCCCAC
>JAJONQ010057262.1:0-26425 GCA_036250385.1 Solanum microdontum
CTAAATTATATGGTTTTACTTCTTCTAACCATTTTATTCCTAGTGCAATATTTTCATTTCCTTGATAAATTTTAAATTTTATTACCATTAGTTTTCCTCCAATAAATATTTCACCATGGAAGAATTACTTAAAACCATAGATATACTTTGTACAAAAGTAGATACCATGGGCGAAGAAATCAAACAGATAAAGACTAATCTGAAGTCTAAAAGTTAGTCGCATGACTCTAAACATGCAGAGCTACGTCGATCAGAAGACGAAAAAATTCCAGAGATAGAAGGAGACGTTGGGAAACTCCCTAAAACCCATAACATTTGTTCAATCACAGCTGCAGGTACAAGCAGACAAGTTAGGAAAAGACAGCACAAGAATACAAATTTGAACAAGTTATTTGAAAAACCATTTACCCCAAAAATATCAAGAAACCTTTGGATCACAGAACCACAAACCTCTACATATGCAGATAGCCTACATCATGATAAGAAAAAATATAACCATTTCACACTCACCTATACATAAAATATATATAAAATCCAAACTTACATTAACCTTAACCCCAGCTCCACTATAACCAAAGAACCAAACCAAGATTACCTAACCTAGAAATTACAAGGTTATAATAAATTGATTGCACAGCGAAAAACTAATACAAATCTAGTCAAAACACGTTACAATTATGGATTATTAAATACAATATATACTTACGATGGCGAAGAAATAAGTGAAATGCCAGAAGTAGATAACCTAATCTACGATAACCCACACACCATCTCTTCCTCAAAGGCTGAGAAGAAACCTTGTGTTATTTCTATTTCTCAATAACATGAAAAGTCCCAACACTTTTTTCCACCAAACTAGGAGACTTAAGGTTAGCATGGATGAAATTTTCAAGTCATAAATCGAATAAACACATATAAAGGAGAGTTGCGAATAAGAGCTTGGTTAAAGTGATGGAGTAGAAACCTTTGAGATTGAAATTTAGGGTTCTTGGCTTTTAGAAATTGGGGGAAATAGAAAATATGGGGGAACTTATTATTTCAGCCAAATATTGTACTATATTTGATAGTACTCTTATTTTTTTTTTGAAATTGGGAAACAAATAAGGAGGGAACTTGTTATTTCAGATAATATTTTATGAGAATTAATAGGGCACACTATAAGTGTTGGTTTTAGAACTATAAATTTAACATAGTTTTAAAGTGTGGCAATATATATAAAAAAGTGTTGTCAATAATTTTATGATTTGGCAACGCTTATTATGTCCAGATTATATTTTCAAAGAGCACACATTAGAAGTGTTTCCAAAGCTTTTGTGGCCAGAAGCTCGATATAAAGATCACACATTAAAAGTGTGCCCTTAGTTACTTTCGGCAACACTTTTAAACCTTTGTCTAGAATTAGTGTGGCCATAGGCAAAATATGTTGTAGTGGCTTAATCACCCAAAGTTATAGAGCTTGAACTGCTGGAGGCCAAAGCGAAAAGGCGATAGGAATGACCAAAGGGCGGATCACCGAGTGGATTGGCGATCCCGACTAACTGCGCCGAGTGATCCTTTTTGTAGAACAATTTTTAACAACACATGTTTCAATTTTTAGTTTAGTATGCAATTTTTGAAGAGAAGTTTTACATTTCAAAAACTCAGTTTTAGAACTTAGTTTTTTTGGAGACAATTTTCCTTAGCATTGAGGAGTTGAAAATTTCCATTTTCTAAGCAATTGGAAGAGGGTATCGAAGATTCTTCATTCTTGACGTGTGTAAATACAATATTTATCGTACCCATTTGATGGAAAAACTTTTCGGTATTGATTTCTATCTCTTTACTATGTCTAGCTAAAATCCCAATTCTTGGGGTGTGATTTTGTGAATATGGGTTGAATTTACTGTTGCGTATTGCTATTTGATTGTTTATTCGCTGTTTAGAGGTGATTTCGTTCAGTAGTTGTGTTTGAATTAAATGGGATTGTAGTTGCAAATACAATTTTATCTTTGTGTTTTTTACTTGCTTGAGAGAGAAGTTTTAAAACCAAAACTACTAAATCGATAGTCCGTGGTTATTGGATTGTCGTGGGTTTAGCTCGAGAGAGTGAATCCTAAACCCTCTCCCACACATTCAGCTCGAGAGAGTGAATGGACTAAGGTGAAGGTTGTGATTCATTGCCGCTTATCGGTGTTCGAGAGAAACCGATTTGATTCGGGGTAAGTTGTTCGAGAGAAAATTTACCCCCACTAAAGTCTAGGCTAGTTACCAATCTGCAGTGAGTTACTATCAATAGCATTAACCCAGTTGTGTATTTTATCCCATATTCCTATCACATCCCAAGAATCCCGTCTCCATATTTGCATTTTCTCTTTAGTTGTCATTTTAGTTGATAATTGCTTATAAAACCCTCTTTGATAATTGACACTTGTGTCACCTTTCTAATTAATCATGTTTTTACTAGTTAATGTCTATAGCTATGATTAACTTGAACACAATTTTACTTTTCTATTGATTCTCAATTACAAACTGCTCTCTGTAGGAACGATCCCAACCATTGGTTGGGTTATATTACTACTCACGATCGTTGGCACTTGAACTGGAAGTAGTGTCCTGATACGTGAAGTCAGCCTGCACGAGCTGCGTGGGCCATCGTGGAAGGTGCCAATGTTAAATATTTTGTTCTAGATTTAGCACCTAGCCCCACTTATCATACTAGATTCTGAGGTGTTACATTATTTCCCTCTTTGGAACATTTGTCCTCAAATAGAATTCTAGACACCTCTCAAGGAAACGACTCAAAACTAGCAGCAAATCATGCATACAACTCATCTAAATGCACAAAACCAAAGAGGAACTTTATCTCCAAGCTAAACTTACTCAATGCATCATAAGGAAGTAGGAACTACATCTAGAAACCCAATATGCATGAAATTTCAAATATTCTCATGTTCAAGGAAGAACTACCTTCTCCAAGCTAAAAACATGATCAACACAATCTCTAGGAGACGATATGCTATTCGTTCTCAAAAAGCATAGCTAAAACATGTTCATCAATTCATCTCACGAAGTCTATCGGAAACTCATACTCAACGCTATAACATGAGAAAAATCAATTATATAAACTCATTTTTTATTCAAACACAAGTTTTCGTGGACATGCATAACATAAGGAAATCATGGAAACATCTGAAACACACATGATTTCAAATGAAGAGCAAACCATGAGGAACTCATTACCTCTAAGGTAGAGTAGGAGTGAAAGGAAAGAAATGAGGATTTTGAGACTTCATATCGGTCTGGGCCTCGTAAGTAGCACCCTCAACTAAATTATTCCCCCACAATACTTTCAAGGAAGCAACCTCTTTGTTTCTCAATTTCATAACTTGCCAGTCTGAGATCTCAACCAATACCTCTTCATAAAAGAGACTTTCATCAACTCCCAAACCTACTAGGGGCACTATGGATATCGGATATCCAACACACTTCTTAAGCATAGAGACATGGAATACCGGATGCACTATCAATGAGATGGAACACTTTCTATAGACTCTTAGCCTTAATAGAATCACCAAGAAAAGTAGAGACAAAAAATAGATCTAACAACACATCCGAAAGAATATCAAACATCATAGCCACATATGGCGTAACAAAATACAAGGTGGCACCGAGATCAAGTAAAGAGTAAACATTAAGTTTGAAGACTTTCAACATACCGGTAACCACATAGGGAGAACCCTCTTGTTCATGTCGAGTCTAGAGTGCATAGAATCGGTTTTTCTTGGGAGCATTGGAACCCAAAAAACTAGGAGGAGCTTGCTTGCCCTCTCTTCCTTTAGTTGTGAGAATTGGGAAATCCCTCATCTTATGACCACTCTTACCACAACCGAAGCAACCATCTGTGCCGGCTAGGCACTTACCCTCGTGCTTCTTTCCACACCTAGCACAAGTAGACATAGGCAATGAAGATCTATTATCACTCACTCCTTGAGGCTTAGGGTTAGACACCATCCCTTTATTGAACCTAGGAGGAGCATTGGAGGGATCTTGGTCGGAAAACCTTTGTTGAAATCTAGGATGACCATGTCTTTCAAACCTTGCATGCAAGAAATTATCATCACCGATTTTAGTCCTATTTTTCTCCCTAGACTTTTCCTTATGTTTCTCCTCTTTGATATGTTGAGCATGAACCATGAGATGAGAAATGTCCATGTCATTAATGAGCATGGCGGTACGACATTCTTTAACAACTATTTCGAACACACCCAAAACTAACTTACTCATCCTTGCCCTAGGATCGACAACTATTGTAGGGGCATATTTAGACAATTATGTGAACTTCAAAGCATATCCCCTTACACTTATAATTCCTTGACGAAGTTTGATAAAATCAAGCACCTTTGCCTCCCTCATCTCAAGGGGAAAGAACTTAATAGGGAAAGCAACCTTAAACTTCTCAAGAGGACCTGCATCTTCTGGTCTCCCTTCTTTCCATTGGATGTACCATGTTTGAGAAACACCCTTAACTTGATAAGCAGCCAACTCCACATTTTCCATAGGCATCACTCCCATGATCATCAAGTCCCTGTAAACCTCATCAATGAACTCTTAAGGATCTTCCTCAACCTTAGAACCATAAAACTCCGGAGGATTCATCCTAGTGAAGTCCTCATTGTAGATGTCGTCGTACCCACATTTGAGTTCACGGAAACTGCAACCTTCCTATTGGCTTGGGCCGTAATAGCTTGAGCCAATACCTGAAAAGCAGGCGTAAACTGTGCAATACTCACTTGCTCGGCCAAAGGGTCGACCGAAACCTCAGGAACTTGAGGAGGAGCTTCTTTTTCCGCATTCCCCCTCACATTCCTTCTAGGATAAGCTCTTTGAGTAGCCATATCTTGTAGATCATCGGAAAAGGATTAGGAGAGAGAAGTTATGGAGTTAAATTTTATTTCATGACTTTAGAGTAATGAAAGAAGTGGAGTTTCCAAACATATTGTAGCCTCTTATTCATAAATGTGGCGCGCTTCACACTCATGAACAAGACTCTACTCGATTTGGAATATGAGACATCCTAGGACCATTCTAAACCTTGAGACTTGTTCTTCTTTTGTAAATTTGGGAGAATGATTTTTAATTGAGAAATTTTAGAGATAAAACACTTATATAGGGGTTTTGGTGAAGGGTAAAATGACATAGTATTAGTCTAGACTAATTAGGAAAAAATGACTCCACCCTTAGAATAATTGTCGACCTTCGACCTACTGGCCTTGACCAACAGACAATGGTTTGACCGACGATCCGTCCTACACGTCTGTCGTCTCCATCAGAGACTGAACATTAGGGACATGATCCACGAATATCAATCCACGAACCATGGACCCAACGACAATTTTTTTTTCCATGTTGTGGTTTGTAGTTCTCTGAATCTGTTTGGGTGGCCAATCCATGGCCCAGACCTACGTTCGGTGGCTATCCTCCATTGGATGGCACCAGATTCTTCTGAAAAACTAAAATTTAACCCTTTCCCGAATCCGAGGTATTATAGTATGCTTCTTGTCTTTCTCTTTCTGGTTGATTCTTCTACTCTCCCGCATCTTGATAGATAAGACAAAATGTTTTATGCACAAAATAATCGAAACATGAAAGAAAGCTTTAAGAGAAATAGTTTTTTAATAAGTAATATTTGAAAAAATCACTGCCAAGTGTCATGTCACATCAAGATTAGTGAACGTCTTTGGAGTTGATGCTTCGAGTTCTATTGGATTACATGTTTGAAAGATCTTGAAGATTCTTGAAGTTTGGGTGATCTAACTCTTGAGGTGTCGAAGATTGTTGAGGTTAACTTCTTATCTCGTAAGGGACTTGGGGATCATTTGAAGTTACTCCAGAACTTATGATCATGCTGGAGGTTTTCAAATTTGTTCTAAACTTTCGATGAACCCTATTGAAATTTTTGAGGTCATCCTCAAAACATTCTGCCAAAGTTAAATGTCTTGGCATATCTTGAATCGTCGATGAATGAATCATGAAATTTTTGAGATGTTCTAAAACTTATGTCCAGTAATGACCAACTTTACTTTAGTCTTGACTTGATGGAGAGATCTTCTTCTTTAGAATTTTTGAGTCCCTCTCAAAAAATTTGTTCCAGTTTCTATTACAAAGGAAGAATAGAATCTTAAAAGAAATATGGCCGAGCCATTGTGAAGCCTACGTATACCGTTGAGGCAGGAATCAGGGCAAACGTAGTTCGCCTTCTCAGGGACTAACAAATATATAAAATTTAAATAAGGAAATAACTGAGGCCGACATAGGCCAGCTATGTATCTCATTCTTTAGAATTCAGGGCGAACGTAATTCAAGCACAAAGGAAAAATATTAAAAAAGGATAAAGGGGTGACTGAAGTCGGCATAGGCCGCCTACCTACCTCATTCTTGAGAATTCAGGTCAAGTGTAGTTCTTTACAGAAGGGTGAAACTCACAATTAGAAGCAAATAAAACAATCACAAGGAAACGACATAAATAAAAACTGAAACTTCACACATAATATCTTTAGACAACATCTGAGTTGATCAGTTTTGGCCATTCAGTGTCATCCATCTGTGATAGTACCAAGGCACTTCCAGATAACACTTTGCGAGCCATGTAAGGTCTTTGCCAATTTGATGAAAATTTTACTTTGTACTAATCATAATGAAGAAAAATATGTTTCAGAATCAACTGACCAATTTCGAATATCCTGGCTCTTACTCTTTTGTTGAAAGCACAAATCATTCTCTGGCGATACAGTTGTGTAACATCCTAGAAAAATATTCGAACTAAAACTCGAACCATTCTTCGTAGTGAGTGGGATTTTACCAAGGAAATTAAAAAAAATTTGAGTGTTAAGGTCATTAGATGTAGCACCTTGAGTTCCAAGAAAAACTAAAGAGAGTTCATTCAAGTCATTCCTAATTTCTTCTAAGTTTTGGGTCAACTTAAAATGACCATATCACTCCGTACATGATGAATTATCTCTCAAACGCCACCGAGTTTGCTAAGTTTCAAGGTAGGATGAGTGAGATATGATCTTTTGAAGTCACGCTGTCGAAATGTGGAAAGTTACCCAAAAATAGTAAGGGGTATTTTGGTCTTTTCCTTACCCTACTAGATTTAATTCATTTTTGGTAAGATTTTAAGGATCTAATCCTATTAGGTTCAGTTTTATAATCCTTATACATGCCTAGGGTTTTAGTTGAGAGTTCAAGAAGAGAAAATAAGAGAAAAAAAGGAATAAACATAAATGATCGAGCCGTTCGTCGAAATTCTTGAGAGTTATTACGGATTTTCACCATGGTTTTGATCCCTAAAGGTATGTAAGTTTCCATAGTGTTGGTTTTGTTCACCCACAGGCCAGTCATGTTAATTTCAGCTTTAAGTTTGTTACAGAAAGTGGAAGGTTTGATGTTCTTGAATTGTGTTCTTGAAATTGACTTTCGTTCTTGAGTTAAGATGAGATTGATGAGTTCTTGAGGAATTCGGGTCGATTTTAGAGGTGTGTTTGTGTTGGATTTTTGTGTATATATATTGGGTATCTGAAACTAAAGGGAATTTGAGACAAAGAACCAAGTATAGGCTAATTGGGGATAGAAAGAGACGAAGAAAGAAGTCGGGCGAATCTGGGTACCAAGTCCGCGACGCAGACCTGTTCTTCAGGATTGGAAAAAATTTATCTGCATCATGGAGAGGTCATAGACCCTTTTGCCTCAAAATTTATTTCACAACGAAATATTAAAATACATCTCCGCATCACGGACTTGCTTCCACACAATGATTTCTTGACCATTTCTCATGTTTAACTAGCTAAAAACATTCCTATACATCACGAGATCTTTCCTATCACAAATAATAACCTTGAATTTATAATTCAAATTCAAGGTAGAGTTAAGAGTTAAGTGTTGAGTCTTCTTTCGAACATTTTTAAGAAAGTCTCTTTGAGTCTTTGTAAGGAGTCTTCTACAATTTCTAATAACTTGTTTCAAGACTCGAGCAAGTGAGTATGAGAGTGAGGAGAATGTATTCATGAGTCTACTTTTTCATCATGAGACCCTTCATATCAGGAACCATAAATCTTGCATTCGTAATTCACATTCAAGATATAGTTAAGAGTAGAGTTCAATAAAGTCTTTGAGTTCAATTGTGAATCCTTTGACGTCAACTATTGATTCGAGCTAAGTTTTGAGTACGTAAGTTTGAGAATGAGAAGAGTCATATACACGAGTTCCATATCGTTATGTAGACCCTTGATTCGAGTCATTCATTCCCATAATTTCACATGAACTCCATAAGTTGAGTATCTTTGAGAGGAGTATTATCTTCAAGTTCTAAGTCTTGAGTATAGAGTTCATAATCTTTTTGAGATTATATTTTTAATCATGGGACTACTACATATTACCCAACGAAGCCTTGAGTTGAGTTGTTCATGCCCATAACTCCGCATTAACTCTATAAGTCGAGCAGTTTTGAGATGAGAAGTATCTTTGAGTCCTTGAGTTGAGTAGTTCATACTCATAATTCTGCATGGACCCTCTAAGTGGAGCATTATTGAAATGAGTAGTATCATTGAATTCTTGAGTTCCAAAGTATTCAGTTCTATCCATGGTTATGGAAAACCATGAATTGATTCATTCAGACCCATAATTTGGCCTGAACCCTATTTGAAGAAGTCTTTTACAAATGCTTTAAACTTGTTTTAAGACTTGAGTTTTGAGTTGAGCAAAGAGTAAAGAGTGAAGAACTTTTCTTCAAAAGATTATATGGGGACTATGTATTCCCAAAGAGTAAAATGTTTTCACATTTAAACAAGAAAGGAAACTGAGATTTCCAAAAGAGACTTTGAGCTAGTTTTCCGTAAAAAGTAAATGCTTTCACAATTAAGCATGAGAGGAAACACAGATTTCCAAGAGAGCCTTCGGGCTAGTTTTTGAGTAATTATCTCAAACCACAGAATTATGTTTTTAAGCATATGAGCTCGTATATTTTGGGAGTAGTATTGAGCACCGATACGGGGGAGAGTTTAGACAACTTACAACCCCCATAAATTATGTAGCCAGCATGGGTAGAAAAGGGTCATACTTTTTAGATGATTCCAATAGTACTTTTTAGCATAGACTAGTGGATCCACTTAGTATTTAAGTTCTATACCCCCGACAAGCTATACGACAGCTCTGGCAGCTTGAGACAAAGCGTTGTATCATCACATAGCTCACAGTGATGGTTGTCGAGTAGAGAACCTCCCACAGTTATATATTGTATTCTTATATACACGGAGTTATTTTGTAGTCTTCAATACATTGAGTTGCTTTCTACTATTTTAAAAGTTTTTCGTATATTGCATATGTATTGTTACTTTATATTGAGTGGAGTATCCAGTGTTGTGCAGCCAGAGTTGAGTATACAGAGTTGAGTATCTAGAGTTGAGTATCAAGAGTAGAGTATCCAGAGTTTCAGTACCAAGAGTCGAGTGTCTTATTATTGAGTTGAGCATTATTTCACTGAGTTGAATATTTTATCTTTGAGTTGATTATATTATTCTTGAGTTGAGTTAGTTGAGTGAGTTTAGAAGAGGTAAGTATGTGTCTTTTCCATCAATTCAAGCTTATGTTTATGCTTTAGAATTCCCCTTACATTCTCGTACGTTCCATATACTGAGCCATTTGGCCTGCATCATTTCTTGATGCAAATACATGTATTCAGGATCATCAATAGGAGCTTCGTTGATACCACATGTAGTTCGGGTTAGCTATGGTGAGCCTCCTTGCTTTCGGAGGGTACCACTTGTACTTTTAGTTATATCAGTTGTTAGGATGTCGTGGGTCTTTTCTCAACTTCCATCTTTATCGGTTAGAGGTTTCATAGATAGATAGTAGATTTTCAGAAGTCTGTTAATTAATTTTGTTAAATTTTTTAAAGACTGAAGTTGTCTATTTTATGGAGAGTTGAATATATTCTATTTATATTCAGAGTGAATAATTTGAGTTAAAACTTTTTATTTGAGTTTCATGAATTTTGTTCAGTTTTATGTTTTGAACGCTTAAGTTAGTCATCCTCTTGTAGTCAGCCAGGATGAGGGTTTGCTTGGGGACCAACAATGGTTCTCAAGTGCAGGCCACGTCCAGGGTATAGGCTTGGGTCGTGACAAACTTGGTATCAGAGCAAAGAGTTAAAGTGTCCTAGGGTGTCTATGAAGCCAGGTCAGTAGGGTCTTATTTATGGTTGTGAGGGCCCCACTTCTATAAATGAGGGACTACAGACATTTAAAAAAAGTTTCCCTTCATTCATACTCTTAATCCTGCAATAGATTTATGTCATAGAGATTTATTCATACTCGTACATTTCTTAGATTCATTCTACTACCTGTCATACTAGAGGTGGTTGAACAGAAAAGTCAGTCTTCTATCGATGAGTTACTCTTAGAAAAAAAAATCTTAAGGAAGTTATGAGACCTCAGATGGGCTTGAGAGAAGCATCTCAAGCCCATGAGTGAGTAAGTGTTCAGCTTCATAGGAATGCACCCATATTCATATGAATCATGCGTTTGAGCTAAAAACGAGTTCTACTTTCTTCTCTAAGACACATTTCAACTGATATCCTTATGAGGAAGTATGCTTAAAGCTTAGGTAGTATTTTCACCCGAGAAGGTAGCATGAGTTATGAGATCATGAGCAATAGTAGTGAAATTGCCCAGAGTCATAGGAGAGTATGCATATGTTTAGTAATCTAATAAAGGAGTCATGCACCCAGTAAGTTATTGATGAGGAATTTTTCTCTTATAGGTAGACTAAGAGTGATGAGTTGTGAAGATTCCATGATAGGAGGTAGAGTAAGAGTTGCTAGTCAAGATGAGATAGAGTATACATTTTAACCAATATAGAGTTGATGTCGATGTGCCATTGTGATAGAGAAGACTAAATATATGTGTTGAATACAAGTATAGAGTATTCATCATGAGGTGATAGACCAAAGCTAAGTTTATTATTTGCTTGAGAGGGTCAAGATGGTGAGAAGGTTATAAAATTGATCAAGTAAAAAGTATAGTATAGTAGGTGACCAATCATATTGATATTCGAGTTTAGTAATGAAAATTAAGATTGAATTTGAGATGAGTGTCCTGATCAAAAGAATGAAAACATGAGAATGATGATGTTAGTCTTGAGATTTGATTTGGTAGACTTGACATAGAGTAGGTGAGGAATTGGGATGTTAGCTACAATAAATATGAGTAGTACCAATGAGATATCCTAACCTTTAGATAAAGGCAGTGAAGTGTGGCAAAGTCACAAGAGTAACAAGAGCATTAAGAGGTGTACTGAGAGGGTACAGTATAAGAAGAGGTTAAGAGAAACACCTTAGAAAGAGGACTTAGTACCTGCCTATTGAGAGTTCGATAGTCATGAGATAAACTTATCCCGAGTGTTGGAGTAAATCAGGATGTGGACCGGTTAGAGATGATAAAAGAGGTCTATATCTTTCAAGTGCTAGCTTTAGACCTAAGGGGGATATTATAAGATGAGAAATCAAGTCAAGTGCTGAGAATTTCCTAAGGAGTTGGTTAATAGGAGTCCATAAAGTTCTTAGATTACTAAGAGTAACCCGTTCCATACATAATCCAGTCGTCACTCGAGGATGAATGATCACAAGGGGGAGATATTGTAACACCCTAGAAAAATTTTCAAACTAAGACTCGAACCGTTCTTCGTAGTGAGTAAGATTTTACTAAGGAGATTAAAATTTCTTGAGTGTTAAGGTCTGTAGCTTTATCACCTTAAGTTCCAAGAAGAACTAAAAAGAGTTTATCCAAGTCATTTTAAGTTCTTCTAAGTTTTGAGTCAACTGAAAACTACCATAACTCTCAGTACAAGGTGAGTTAGGTAGGATAGAAGGTATCCAATGAAAGGACTTTGACTTATCTTTCCAACACCACGAAGTTAGCTAAGTTTTGAGGTCAGATGAGTAAGATATGTCCTTTCGAAGTCAGGTTGTCCAAATAAGGAAAGTCACCCAAAAATTGTAAGGGGTATTTTGGTCGTTTCCTTACCCAATGATACATCTAAACTTACACCTCAATTAAGAGATATAAATGGTCGAAGTCAATTCATAGAACTCAACGTGAGTCAAGATCGATCCGACAGAGAATTTCTTTACATAAATGATTTCAATGTCGCGTTTTACACAAATGTCGTTATTATTTCCTAAATAAACAGTTATGGGAAATAATCGGGTTTAGTGTTAACGCTTTTGTAATCAAAGTTGCAAAATAAAATCTAATTCAACAAGGGAAAATATCAGTTTCAATGTTGTTTCAATAATTAACTGAAACTAGGATTGTTTTCCCCATAACGTTGCATCTAATGTTCTTCCGTAGTTGAGTTTCAGGCAATTTACCTGTACAAAATACATAAGAGTTAGCTATATCTGACACTTGTCAGTCTACTCAGATAATCTTCACTCAAGTCCTCTCGGTCCAAGAGTGTTACATAGTTTACCCTCGCCTATAATGGTATTAAGGTTCTTTTCTCTCGAACTTAAACCTTGACTCCATTTCGTTAGATTAATTTAACTTTTTCCTAACCATTATTTTTCTCTCGAACAAATAACATATGCAGGCTCACTCTAATGCGTGCACTCATCAGAATACATGAATAACGACAGCTAAATTACCATTCGTAAACACAAATTGCATTTCACTCATTTTACGAAATTACAATTAGAATTACATCATGGATCCCATAACCCTAGTTGTGGTGTTTAGCCACTCATGATTTCACGTAAATGTTCGGAAATATAGAATGAAAACATATTAGAAAGTACTTACGAGAATAAGCAATCAACAACAACTTTTATAATTCAAGAGCCAGAAATCCTAACTTCAAACTTCATTCAATATCCAAAATCAAAAACCAAAAGCTATGAATACTGGAAACTTGTTCGTCGTTCATGGTAAGATTCAATAAAACGTAAAGAATTACCTAATAAATTCAAATAAGTGTTTTAAAAAAGAGTCCTACTAGAACTAGGACTGAAATGTGGGCAACTTCACTCTCACTTCTACGACCCGTCAGGGGCTTCATGGTCCGTGAAGCCCTCTGTGGTCTTCCATGGAAATCCCCAAAAGTGGGTCTTCAATACTTGATCACTGGAAAGGGAACTACGGACAACATCACGGACCATCATAGGGATCACGTCCTGTGAAGGCGTCTGTGGTCTTCACTTGGTTCCAACATCTTTCAGCTTATTCCAATCCCACACACTGGATTAGAACCACAATTTTCACCACGGACCGTTGTAAGGACCACGGCCCGTGAAGTCATATGTGGTCTTCACTTGGTTCCAGCATTTTTCAGATCTTCTAACCCTATGCACTGGATTAGCAGCACGACTCTCACCACGGACCGTTGTGAGGACCACGACTCATGAAGTCGACTGTGGTCTTCACTTGGTTCCTTCAATGAATTATTTTTTATCTTCTTTCACTTTCACTTGTTTCACCTGTACAAACACTACCAATCACATCATATCCACATAAATACACTCGATTCTAGCATTAATCCTTAGTTTTCAAGCATCAAATGTGCTAAGTTTTCGCGGCACATCAAGACCCTCAACTTAGAACCCTTACTTGTTTTCAAGTGATGAGAAAATCAATACATTCAGCCCTCAAATTATTCAAAACCTTTTGAAACTATGCAGCAGCCATCTCAAACACAATTTGTATCCAAAACCATGAATCTAACATGCAAGGATCAATTTATGACATCTCATCGCTTATAGTCAATCATGCTTATGCCAATGAATTATTAGCACTCTCAAATGGATTCACTGTGTCCTCACACCAAAGAAGTCCCTCACTCTCAAAGAACTTCTAATACTAACAATAACTACCATAGGCTTACCCTTGCTTTCTATGCTCTATCTTGCAAATCCCCGGAATAGGTTCACTGTAGGACTTTATCGGCTTGTAACATAGGCTCAGGCTAGGGAATGGATATTCGGGTTCGTGAGTGACTAGTCCCTTTGTTTTCCAAAGTTTAGTTTTCACACAACTCTTTTCTAAGCGATTCCCTCTTTTTCTTCATTTTAGCATATCCTAACAACAATTATTTCCTATTTCCTTTTTCTTTTTCTTTTCTTCTTTACTCTAGTCTTTTCTTCAGACTTCTCTTTTTTTTTATGCACTCAGCTCACTGGTTGAACCTTATTTTTCACTTTTTCTTTCTACTCAGATTGCAATCACCCTCAACTTAGGTTTTTGGCCTAAGTTGTGACATCTTATCTTCGGAAACCAAAGGATATGATATTTACTGTGTAAGAACAAAAACGGACTTTTAGGCTCCAATCGAGTTCAAGTGATAAGCTTTTATTCGGTTGTTTTGTTTTTGGCTTTTTTAACTGGCTTAACGAAAGTGGTCTACTGATCCTTTCCTATCTGGTCATTATCAGATTTAAACAAGACTACTCGGCAAGTTCTAGTTTCTGCTCCTAGTGTTAGACTTCAACAAACAATCAGACACACATGACACAGGACTACATTCTCCAGCTTTTTGGTTCACTAATATATTTATCAGACTAGGGATGTTCAACATGAAAGTATCTAAGATGTCATCTAAAGATAGTAAATGCCAAATCTCAAATCAAGGTAATAAGTACACACAGACTGGCTGCTGCATAGCTCAACACACCAACATAAACACAAACACAATAAACACAGAAGCAACCTCCATTCGTTCTAACAGCTAGAATGGCAGGTTGCTCAGCACCCCCTCTCCAAACACAAAATATTGCCCTCAAAGTTAATGAAGAAAAACAAAACAGGGCTATGAGGAGGGGTTATACTTGCGGTGCTTTAGGCGTCGATAGTCGGATCAGTGTCGGCACCGTTATCAACGGGTACGTTCTCAGAAACCATCATAGGATCAGGTTGGCTACCACTCGCCCGGGCAAGTGCTACGCTACTAGAAGCCACAGCTAACACTGCATCTCTTTGTTGTTGTTCAACTGTTTCATTTTCGCGAGCTTCCATTCTTGATGCCCTGCGTGCTTTCTTGTATTGCTTTCTTTCCTCTCAGGACATGTCAGCCGATAGCTCATCATCAGATTCTCTAGTTTTTTTCTTTCTTTTGTCGTATTTGCTTTTAGAGAGTTCCCCCCAGATATCGTCAAGAGACTGAGTAGTAGGTTGTTCATTGAATATGTTCATCAATGACTCTGGCTTGACTCGAGTAGGCACCTGTAGTGGCTTTTCAGCCAGTTTAGCAACTTGGGCTTGCATCTCGGCTAACTTCTTCTGGAACTCTTCATTATTGCTTGAGTTAGCAACTTGCAACTGTGTTTGGACATGGGTCTCCAAGCCATCCATCCTTTCTTCAAAACAACAAGCTCCTTTCTTATTTCATCTTTAATGCTCTTCTCCGCGACTAACACATTGTTATTTATAAGTTGGAAAATCTGGTGGATGATTTGGTCAACCAAATTCCTAGTTTGCTGTTGATCTGCACCCAACTTTTCAAGAAAACCAGTTGGGAGAGTGATATCAGTACCAGTAGCTTGGGGTTTGAAACTGGCAGCGATGATGTTGACCCTGAAGCTGGTTGTGATGACTCACCCTGCTCAGTTTGGTCGGCAACCTGTAGGATGACTAGTGGTGTATAAGGTACTACTGCAAATGATCTCGCTGCTTCTATTTTCCTCCCATAAAGAGGATTGTTGACATCCTGAATTCTTGAAGTTGCAGTTATCTTAGATGCCTCCACCGGTTTATCCACCAACTTATTTGGAGGAATGTTCGCTTGCAAACAAAGCTTCCCTATAAATCCGGGAAACGAGAAACCTTCTCACTCATTCAGCGCTCTGTCGCACATATCCATGGCAATGATCTGACTCGCATTCACAAGTTGACCGCCCATGAGGTATACAACCAATGATGCTAATGATGGAGACACTGTATTATCATTTGATGTGGGTCGTAGGTGAGCTCGAACTATGGACCACCAAACCTTAGCTGGAAAAGTGAGGGATACTTTTGTAATCTGCACATTATGTTCAGACACCCATTCTACTGCTTCTCTGTCTGTGGCAATGTACCCGGTAATCCAATGCAAGACGCACTCTCGTGAAGTAGGATCCTTCATCTCCAATTCACTCGTGACATCATGGTGTTTACCCTCAAATAGTCCCACATAAGTTGGTGTTGTATACTCAGGGCCATGTAGCATCCGATTAATTGTTTCCTCATTGATATTCACAGTTTTCCCCCGAATAATGTTTGTGTCTAACGGAGCAAATGTGGCTGCAAGTGTCTTAAGTACTCTCTTTGTTGTTTCTGTTTCCGCAACCATGTTCATTAGGGTGGCGGCGTAGACACAATAGAACTGTTGAGGTAGATGGTTTGTCTATTCCCCAGGAGCATTGGTCATCCATTCAAACTGGTGAATCTGGAACAGTTTGTAAATCTCTGGAAATGCCTGGATGTCGGCCATCAGTACCCTAGTCTCGGGCATGAACGTTCTCTTTCTAAATCCTCATGACTTGCTCACAATTCAATTTTCAAAGAAATCTTCCAATCTTTTGAACATCCACATAACTCGGAAACAGTCAACAAGTTGTTGTCTCACTACTGGGTCAAATTAATGGATGCTCACATACAAGACCATTGTATCGTCTGGAGTAATCTCATCATCCACCTCTTCTGCACCTGTCTCTGTCTGAGCTCTCGTATTATCTTCTGGTATTTCTGCAGGTGGAGAAGTAGTAGCAACTTCTTCAATTCCGCTTTCAGACTGTGCACTAACCCCCGACCCATCATCTCACTGACTTCCTGGAGCAACATCAAATTTACTTCCCGATTCCTCTCCTCTACCGAACCTACTACCTCCTTCTTCAAACTGGGGATGAGTGTCCTGGAGGATAGCCCTAGCTGTTTTTGATCTAGTAGCCCGAGGTAGATGATCGCTAGGTGTAATATTCAATTGTACCTCCGAACTACTAGATTCGGAAGCATTATGGCCTTCCGATTGAAATGCAGAAGGGGTGGAATGTTTGGTTGCATTCTTTCATCGGGATGGCATAGTACCTGAGAAACACAACACTCATTAGTAAAAATTAGTAAAATGACACACTATCGGGTACTCAGACTTCCCCTGTGTAATTAAATCGTGACGCCTTACCTTAAGAAAGTCGTCACCCAATCTATCATTAGGAAGGGCCACAGAATCAAAAAATGAACTGAAATAAAATTACCGAAAAAGCAAAATTTTTACAACCAAGTAAACTTTATGGGAGCTCTCACGAGGCATTGTAGGTACCATGTTCTGTTAAACCCCTTGTGGATTTAATACATAATCAGTGTGCAAGAATGTGTGACAGTGGCTCAACTAAGTAAAGTTCACGGACAGTTACACGGCCCGTGGAGTGAATCACAGTACGTGAACTTAACTACTATGTGAATTTAATTTAAGTGTGGTCCACGAGTTGTTTCACGGCTCGTGGAGGCCTCCACGGTCCGTGAATCCTCTCGTGATCTTACACTTAAACCATTCATCCCATCTTTTCTTCCCCAACTTTACCATAGTACATGTTACCTAGATTTTTTTTTACACATGACCACAAGTGACTTACTATCACTACTGAATTTCAACAACCAAGATGCTAAAAAGAAAAATATTCATCAAACACACCTATACCCTAATCACATGCACACAGAAACCATCATTGTTACACAATTCAATCTAACCCACAACAATTTAACACCAATCCATATTATTTCTCATATGTTCATACTAATTTCAACTATATCAAAGTAACTCTAACTTATTTTTAAACAAGATCAAACCTATAACAAGTTATGAAGTGACTTACTTGAAGATTTAGAAGAGAATTTTGCTTAAAAAGAAGACTCAATGAACTTGGCTTGAAGTTCTTAACAACATATGTTTAGGGCTTTGATTCTTGGAAGAACTAAGGACTGATGGATGATAGGAACCATTTTTTTTAACTCTTGAAGAACTGTTATAGGAAGAAGAAAAGAGACAAAAAGCCGATCTTTGGTGCTTAGGAATCAAATGTACGTTTAATTTCAACTACGGTACATGCGCGGGTCGGGTCAGCTCCCTATTACTACTAGGTTGTGAACGACGGACGGTGAAGTTGCCCGTGAAGGACATCACGATGTCTGACAATATCCATGAACATGAATTTGAACTATAGTGCTCATCTGAGGTTCACAAGAGTCTAGACGGTCCGTACAGACTACAACGGACCGTGAACCCTTCCGTGAACCTTGTTATGGCAAATTGCAGTAACATTGATATCATGTAGGTGGTTGTGATGAACTGTGAAGTTGCCTATGAAGGTCACCACGATCCATGAGACTGTCCATGAAGAGTAGTCTGCACCTAGTTCTGCAACTCTTTATCCAAGTCTACTACAATTAAATCTTGGGTTGACTCCCAAGCAACGTACAATTTAACATCACGGCGCGACGCATGTTACTTGATTACTCAGACTTCATCAAGTTTACATTCCTCCACAATCATCACATCTTATGGAACACCCAAGTATGCCTTGATTCGTTGACTATTGGCCTTGAACCTCTCTCTCTTATCATTTTCTAGCTCTACAGGACCCGACTGAAACACCTGCGTTACATTGAAAGGTCCAGACCATTTGGATCTCAATTTTCCTGGAAACAGACAAAGCCTGGAGTTAAAAAGTAATACCAAATCACCAGGAGTGAAGCTTCTTTTCTCAATATGCATGTCATGATATATCCTCATCCTCTCCTTATACAGTGCAGACATCTCATAGGCTCTCAGACGAAACTCATCCATCTCATTGATCTGATCCAATATCAGGTTTGCAGTTTCGCTCCAACTATGGTTCAACATCTTCAAAGCCCAGAGTGCTTTATGCTCAAGCTCAACTGGCAAATGACATGCCTTTCCAAACACCAATTGATATGGAGACATACTAACAGGCATCTTGAAAGCTGTCTGATATGCCCATAGATCATCATCTAACTTTTGTGCCCAATATGTTCTATTGCATTTACCGTTTTAGCCAGAATTGCTTTAATTTCTCTGTTTGAGACCTCCACTTGACTACTGGTCTATGGGTGATATGGAGTTGCTACTTTGTGTTGTTTAACTCCATATTTATCTAGAAGGGAACTGAATACCTTATTGCAGAAATGGGACCCGCCATCACTGATAATAGCTCTGGGTGTGTCGTACCTTGAGAAGATATTCTTCTTTAGAAAATCAGCAACACTCTTGCCATCATTCTCAGGCAAAGCAACTGCCTCAACCCATTTAGACACATAGTCCACTGCAACTAATATGTACTTCTACCCATAAGATCTCACAAATGGGCTCATGAAGTCAATCCCCCACACATCAAATAGCTCCACCTCCATAATAGGTGTCATGGGTAACTCATGGCGCCGAGAAATGGCTCATTGTCGCTGGCACACATCGCAACTCCTTACTACGTGCATCGCATCCGAATGAGCTGTGGGCCAATAGTACCCACACTGAAGTATCTTATGAGCTGTCCAAGCGCCTCTATAATGACCACGTACCGGAGAGGAGTGACAGGCTTCTAGAATATGCAACATCTCAACTTCAGGAACACTTTGCCTGATGATGTTGTCAGCACACACCCTGTACATATAAGATTCATCCCAAAAAAACTCACCCACATCATGCAGAAATCTCTTCCTTTGTTGATAAGTCAGCCTCTCAGGCATTAAATCACTAACGAGATAGTTAGCAAAATTAGCAAACCAAGGACTAAGATCAAGAGTAGCGGCTAATACCTGCTCATCTGGGAAAAAATTATTTATGTTGAGCTCGAGTTCCTCTTTCTTTTCAGTCTCCAACCTTGACAAGTGATCAACCACTGGGTTCTCACAACCTTTCCTATCCTTAACCTCAAAATAAAACTCCTGAAGAAGTAACACCCATCTGATCAACCTTGGTTTGGTGTCCTTCTTTTCCAAGAGGTATCTCAAAGTTGCATGGTCAGTATGGACTATCACTCTAGTGCCTGGCAAGAAAGCTTTGAACTTCTCAAAAGAATACACCACAGCCAGCAGTTACTGTTCAGTAACTGTGTAATTTTGCTATGCTCTAGTCAGTGACTTACTAGCATAGTAAATCGGATGAAACATCTTATTGCATTTCTGCCCCAGCACAACTTCTCTAGACCGCCGAGTTGTACAAGTTTTAGGCTGACAATGCCTTGTGTTAGCAAATGGATAGAATCGTGTTTTCCAATCTTTTCAGCGATCTGCTAACTGGACCTGTTGCTTGCCTCTATATCCTATTTCAATCACCTCTCTCGTTTCAACCTATACAAACAACTCACCATTATTTACTTAAAGCAAAACAAAACAATAAAGGGTTTTGGATTGCTTCCCAAATAACGCCTTAGTTAACGTTGTGGCACGACGCAAGTCAATCTTCCAACCTCACTTTTGGGGTTAGCCATAGTATTACTAGGAAAAACCCCCATGCTTTCTTGGGTTGAGATGATATAATATATGACCCATTTGGGTCTCTAACTGCTTGATCGAGACTGAATGAGAGTTGACAATCTGAGTGAGGGTAGACACATCTTCTTTCATGCTTTTTAGCATTTTCTCTGACCCGTCAACTTTGTTTAGGATACGTGAGAGCACATTCTCGGTTCTACCATCTTTCAAATCCTTGGGTTTTTGTTGCTCGTGAGGAGGCACATTTTTGTCTTTTTCACCATCCTTCCAATTTGGATTCTGATCCCTCCATTCACGGTCTCGATCTTTCCATCCTTCGTCTCTAGACCATCCTTGATTTCCACCCTGTCTTAGGTAGTTTGAACGATAGCCCCCTCCTTGGTTAGCTAGAAAATTTACTTCTTCATCATACATGGCTTCAAACTTCATCTCATTAGGATTTGCACCCCTACTCTCACAACTTTAACCCCAAGGGTACCAGCCCCCATGACATTTTAGGATAAAATGTCAAGTTGAGTCATGATCTTGGCCATGTTTTGGTCTCTCTCATTGTCCTTCTCAATCTGCTCGTTAGATAACTGGAAGGTGACAAGGAAGACTTGGTCCTCACGAGTGTACCATGCCCTGTTAATGGTTGTCATGCCATCCAAAAGTTGAGTTGCTACTGCGTATGCCTGTTGCATTAAGCCTCCGGGTGAGAGTTGGTTAGTGACACCCTTGTTTACTGAGTCTAGACTCCAGTAGAAGTATTGAAGGAGCACATTATTAGGCAGAGCATGAGTAGGGCATTGCAGTACCAATTTCTTAAACCGGAGCTAAGTTTTGTGTAGAGGATCTCCATTCAGACGCTTAAAGCTTTGAATGTTATCTCGAATAGTCATCATCTTTAACGGAGAGAAAAATCTCACATTAAATGCGGTAACCAACTCCTCCTACGAAGTGATGGAGCTTCATGGCAACTCAGCGAGCCACTTGCATGCGAATAGCCTCAATCGAACTGATTCCTGAGAGATACTTTTGAACGAGAATGGTTCACACTTATCTACAAAGTTTGAAGATGCTCCTGTGGGTCCTCATGACCTAACCCACTGAAAGGTTCCTTTATTTGCAAAAGTTGCAACATAGTTCTTGTTATGTGGAATAATGTGTTTCCCTCTATTGGAGGTACAGCGATAACTCCAAGACCTCCCATGAGATGTGGATCATTGATATTGGGATCTTGAACATCGTTGAGGTTGCCGATGTCGTCTTGATGGACCACCTGGCTTCTGTTACTACCGTTAACACTCATGCTTTCTGAAATGTTTACACACTCAACAAAACAAAACTAAAAATTAAATTAGTAATCACTACAACTAAGAAGAACAAAAATTCTACTAATCTAAAAATTCTCAAGCAACACCACTCCCCGGCAGCGGCCCCATTTTGATGCTAATCATGACCAACGACACTAACCTCGGTATGAGTGTCTACGATCATCAATAGTATAGTAACCCAACTAAATGTTGGGGTCGTGTCCCAAGGGAGTGGTTTTGAGAATTGATAGAAAAATAAAATTACGTTCTAACTAGTCATAGCTAAAGATATTGACGAACAGAAACATAGTAAATTAAATGGTGTGACACGAAAGTGTCAAATATCAAATGGGGGTTCTGTCACAAGTAGGAAAAACAAAAAAAATTAACAAGAAAATAAAGTATGGGGAGAAGTTCTTGGGGTGTGACTGCAATACAAGCTGAGATAAATCATTAGGTACATGATTTCGATAGGAAATTTGCAAAATAATAGTGATTACGTTAAACTTTAAATGGAAATAAGTTTCGTCTCAGGTAACTTACCTATTTCAAATGGGTTCTTCTCGGACACCCATCTGCCGCATGAAGACCAACCTACGCCTTACCCCACTCACTCTCTCGAGGTAAGTGTTAGGATATGGGACTAGGGCTCACCCTCTCGGGCTGAACCTCCTGTCGACCCACTCTTTAGGCTATTAGTCTAGTGGTCTTGGTTTCACGACCTCACTCTCGGGCAAGCCGAAATCACATGGGTGATTTCTTATTTGAAACTACAAACCCATTAATTTAAACCACAACCACTAGGTGAAATCACTATTAAAATACATCTAGCATATAAGCAAGCAAAACCCAACAACAATATCAACACATATTTGCTAAATCACACCCTAAGAATGGGGTTTTTTAGACAAACATCAAGAAATAACAAAATACACTTAAAATGATACTAAAACCAAATGGGTATAACAAATTAAACCTTGATTTAAGGAAAGGAAGAAGAATGGAGAAATTAGTGCAAGCGGATAGCTCAGCGAAATTAGTTGAGTTCGCCGAGTGATTCGGTGATTCACCCATATTTTCTCTCATCGCCGTTTAGTACTTGCCTTGAACGTCTTTACGTTCTGGACCGTTGGGCGGTATAGTACTGCTTTGCGGAACTATTTGGCAAGTGTCAATTGCTCCTTTCATAGGCTTCTTGATTCTTTTCCATCAGGGGCTTCACATACTGGAACCAAGGGCGGAGTCTGTTCTTTCGGCGAATCGCCAAAGATGTTTTGCGATGATCAGGCTTCAGCTTGTTGGTTCTCTCCAGCCTTTTTGTTCCTTTTTACGCCTCAGTGTCCAAGCTTCTACTAAAACTTCAAATACCTTAAAGTTAAGAGTTTTCATCAGATATTGAGACAAAATAAGCATTCGAGGACACTATTTCTATCAAAATAAAGCCCTAAATGAGTCCAAATTGTGGACTCATCAATTTTTGCCATGTGTTTGATCCCTAAGAGGTATGTAAGCTTCCATAGTGTTGGGTTTCTTCACCCACACTCCAATCATATTAAATTCAGCGTTAAGTTCGTTTTAGAAAGTGTAAGGTTTGATGTTCTAGAATTGTGTTCTTGAAATTGACTTTCGTTCTTCAGTTCAAATGAGATTGATGAGTTCTTGAAGAAACTTGTCGATTTTAGAGTTGTGTTTGAGTTATATTCTTTTGTATATATACTGGGTATTTGAATCTGAAGGGAATTTATGAAAAAAAACCGAGTTTAGGCGAATTGGGGTTAGAAAACGAAGAAGATTAAAGTTGGGTGAATCTGCGTATCAGACGCAGACATGTTCCTTAGGATTGGAAAAACTTTCTCCGCGTCGCGGAGAGGTCATGGACCCTTCTGCCTCAAAATTTATTTCCCGACCAAATATTAAAATGCATCTCCGCATCGTGGACTTGCTTCCAGACAGTGATTTCTTGATCGCTTCTCATGTTTAACTGTCTAAAAAGAATCCTAAACATCCCGAGATCTTTCATATCACAAATCATAACCTTGAATTCATAATTCAAAAGAGTTAAGATTTATGTCTTGAGATTTCTTTCAAACATTTTTAAGAAAGTCCCTTTGAGTCTTTTTGAGGAGTCTTCTACAATTTCTAATAACTTGTTTCAAGACTCCAGCAAGTGAGTATGAGAGTGAGGAGAATGTATTCATGAGTCTACTTTGTCATCAGGAGACCCTTCATATCATGAACTATAACTCTTGAATTTATAATTCACATTCAAGGGAGAGTTAAGAGTAGAGTTCAAGAAAGTCTTTGAGTTCAATTATGAATCCTTTGAGATCAACTATTGGTTCGAGCTAAATTTTGAGAAAGTAAATATGAGAACTAGAATATTTCTATACTAGAGTTACATATCGTTATGTAGACCCTTGAGTCGAGTAATTCATGCCCATAATTCCGCATGAACTCCACAAGTTTACTATCTTTGAGAGGAGTTGTATCTTCAAGTTCTAAGTCTTGAGTATAGAGTTCATAATCCTTTTAAGCTTATATTTCTAATCATGGGACTATTACATATTACCCATGAAGCCTTGAGTTGAGTTGTTCATGCCTATAACTCCTCATGAACTCTATAAGTCGAGAAGTATCTTTGAGTCCTTGACGTTAGTAGTTCATACTCATAATTCCACATGGACCCTCTGGGTGGAGCATTTTTGAAATGAGTAGTATCAATGAAGTTCTTGAGTTCCAACGTATTGAGTTATATCCATGGTTATTGAAAACCTTGAATTGAGTCGTTCACACCCATAATTCGGCATGAACACTATTTTAGGAAGTCTTTTGCAAATGCTTCAAACTTGTTTTAAGACTTGAGTTGAGTAAAGAGTAAAGAGTGAAGTTCTTTTCTTCAAAAGAGTATACGGGGACTATGTATTCCCAAAGAGTAAAATGTTTTCACATTTAAACAAGAAAGGAAACTGAAATTTACAAAAGAGCCTTTGCGCTAGCTTTTAGTAAAGAGTATATTCTTTCACAATTAAGCATTAGAGGAAACACTGATTTCCAAGAGAGCCTTCGGGATAGTTTTTGAGTAAATATCTCAAACCACAGAGTGATGTTTTTAAACATATGAGCTACTATATTTGGGAGTAGTATTGGTCACCGATATGGGGAAAGTTCAGACAACTCCCAGCCCTCATAAACCATGTAGCTAGCATGAGTAGAAAAGGGTCATACTTTTTCGATGATTCCTTAGTGCTTTTTAGGATAGACTAGTGGATCCATATAGTAGTTAGGGTCTATACCACCAATAAGCTATAGGACAGCCCTGGCAGCATGAGGCAAAACATTGTATCATCAGATAACTCACATTGATGGTTGTCGGTTAGAGAACCTCCCACAGTTATATACTGTATTCTTATAAACACAGAGTTATTTTGCATCTTACCATACATTGAGTTCCTTTCTACTATTTTAAAAGCTTTCCAAATACGCAATTGTTTCTATATATTGAGTTGAGTATACAAAGTTTAGTATCTAGAGTTGAGTATCTAGAGTCAAGTATCTAGAGTTTGAGTACCAAGAGTTGAGTGTCTTATTATTAAGTTGAGCCTTATTTCACAGGGTTGAATATTTTATCTTTGTGTTGAGTATCTTATTCTTGAGTTGAGTTATTTGAGTGAGTTGAGAAGAGGTAAGTATGTTTCTATTCCATCAGTTCATGCGTATGTTTATGCCTTAAAATTCCCCATACATGCTCATACATTCCATGTACTGAGCCATTTGTCCTGCATCATTTCATGATGCAGAGGTTGGTATTCAGGATCATCAACAGGAGTTTCGTTGATAGCACATGCAGTTCGAGTTAGCTATGGTGAGCCTCCTTGCTTACGGAGGGTACCACTTGTACTATCAATTATATTAGTGGTTAGGATGTCGTAGGTCTTGTCCCAACTTCCATCTTTGTTAGTTAAAGGCTTCATAGATAGACATTAGAGTTCCAGAAGTCTGTTCATTTATTTTGTTAAAAGTTTTAAAGACTTAAGTTGCCTATTTTATGGCGAGTTGAATATATTATATTTATATTAAGAGTGAATCATTTGTGTTAAAGGTTTGTATTTGAGTTTCATGATTTTTATTGAGTTTTATGTTTTAAATGCTTAAGTTAGTCTTCCGTTTGTAGTCAGCCAGGTTAAGGGATCGCTTGGGGTACCAACAATGGTTCTCGAGTGACGGCCATGTATAGGGTGTAGGCTCGGGTCAAGACAAGTTGACTATGACAAACAAGAACCATTCTCTTCTCGTCAATCAATGTTAACTGATCAATCTGCTTGCGAACCTAATCATCATCACTAGTTTAGCTTCCTGGATGATTCTCAATGAGGTATTTCAACCTTGGCTGGTATAAATGATTTTGTTCCAAGTAATAACAAGTATGGAGTAGCTACAATTGACTTTCTGACAGTGGATCTACAACCCAGCAAAGTGTCATGACCCAAGCCTAGGGCCCAGACGTGACATGGCGAATGAGGAACCCGAAGGAACCCCAAACAAGCCTCTCAAACTTGTCATCACACTTCATCGGTCGCGGAAGTACATTCAACATTAATTAACGGGAAATAGGGACTAAGGGCA
>JAJONQ010057263.1:0-22790 GCA_036250385.1 Solanum microdontum
GGGTCAAATTCAAATATAATCATTTCATTAAGTTCTCGACTCCAAACTCACATGTGAGGCTCTAGTTTCACTCTATCATTTTTCGAGTCGTTACAGCTTAGCTTTCACATCACTTACAAAAGATGATTCAAAACCATTATGAACCATGACACCACCCTTGGTAGATTCCATCAACTGAACACCCAAATGGCCCAAACTATGTACATATCATATTATTTCTTTCTTATCATCATCAATGTGAGCAACGCTATCCATAGACAACCTACATAGAGCATCCGCTACTATATTTGCCTTTCTGGGGTAATAGAGAACACTCATGTCGTACTCCTTCAATAACTTAAGCCACCTTCTTTGGCGAGATTCAAATCTTTCTAATTAAACACGTACTGCAAGATTTTGTGGTCGGTGAACACATCTACATGGATACCATACAAATAGTGCCTCCATATCTTTAAGGCAAAAATCATTGCCGCTAATTCAAGATCGTGGGTTGGATAATTCTTCTCATGAACCTTAAGTTGCCTTGAAGCATAGGCAATAACCTTTACGTTTTGCACAAGCACACATCCCAACCCAATTCTTAAGGCATCATAATATACCACAATACCATATGTTCCTTCCAGTAAGGTCAAAGGCAGAGCAGAAGTAAGTCTATCTTTCAACTCTTGAAAATTTTTCTGACATAATTCAGACCATAAAAACTTAGCCTTTTATTAAGTCCAAGCCGTCAATGGAGAGGTAGTTGTAGGGAACCCCTCAACAAACCTTCTATAGTAATCGATCGAACCCAAGAAACTCCTAATGTCCAAAGATGATTAAGGTCTAGGACAACTCTTGACCACATCCGTCTTCTTAGAATCTACCTATATGCCTCTGCTTGAAACAATACGACCAAGTAAAGCTATGGACCTTGCCAAAACTCACATTTGCTAAACTTAGCAAATAGTTTTTGGTCATTATGGATTTTCAATACAATCCTCAAATGATCAATATGCTCATTCTCACTTCTTGGGTAGATCAAAATGTCATTGGTAAACGCAATCACAAACATGTCAAGATATTGTCTAAAGACTATATTCATCAAGTCCATAAACGACGCCGGAGCGTTAGTCAAACCAAATAATATTACTAAATATTCATAGTGACCATATCGAGTTCAGAAAGCCATCTTAGGAATTTCGTCATCCTTCACCCTCAATTGGTGATAACCCTATCGGAGATCAATCTTAGAGAAATAACTCTCCCCTTGAAGTTGGTCAAACAAACTATCAATCCTTGGGAGAGGATACTTGTTCTTAATGGTTACCTTGTTAATTATCGATAATCGATACACATACGAAGGGACCCATCTTTCAATATAATGAACAAAACTAGAGCACCCCATGTAGAGATACATGGTCGGATAAAACCCTTATCCAACAAATCTCTCAATTTCTCTTTCAACTCCTTAAGTTCTGCTGGAGCCATTCTATAAGGTGGAATAGAAATAGGTTGCGTATTTGGGAAAAGGTCAATACTTAAGTCTATTTCCCTTTCGGGAGAAATACCGGGTAGATCATCGGGAAACACTCCGGAAACTCCTTCACAATTGGGACTGACTCAAGAGAAAGGGTTTTGGAATCTACATTCCTCACCCTCACTAGATTGTTAAAGAAACCCTTAGAAAGCTTCTTTCTAGCTTTTAGATAAGAGACAAATTGACCCTTAGTCATAGAATTTCCCCCGCCCCCTTCCACTCTAGGATAGGCTCACTTGGAAACTAAAATTTGACTACCGAGTTCTACAATCATTAGAAGCATAGCATGAATGCAACCAATCCATACCAAGGCTGACGTCAAAATCTTACATATCAAGTTCTACCAAGTCAACCAGAGTAACTCTATGGGACAAGGAAACATGACATTTTCTATAGACCCTCTTAGCCACAACAAAATCACCAACAGGGGTAGAGGCAAAAAAAAAAGGTTCTAACAACACATCGGGGAGCACATCAAACGTCATGGCAACGTATGGAGTCACAAAGGACAAAGTAGCACCTGGATCAAGCAAGGCATATACGTCAATTTGGAAAACATTCAACATACCAGTAACCACATTAGGTGAACTCTCTTAATCACCTCTAGTCTGGAGTGCATAGAATTAGGTTTGCTTAGGAGCATTTGCACCCGAACCACTTGGACCGGATGAAGGGAAGGGTTGAGTCCTACGACGAGTATCTCCCTCATTCTTACCAGCCGAAGGACAATTCCTTATCTTTTGATCCATCTTACCACACCCAAAGCAAGCATTATAGCCCGCTAGCCACTTACCCTCATGATTTTTCCCACAATTAGCACAAGTAGGCATCATGGACCTACTACCATCTCCTTGCGGTTTAGGGCTAGACACCCTTTCATTGTTAGACCTTGGAGGAGAATTAGAAGAACATTGCATGGAGAACTTTTGCCAAAACCTTGAACGACCCCATCCACCGGACCTAGAATAGGAAAGGTTACCATCATCCGTTCTTGCCCTTTTTGCTTCCCTAGATCTTTCTTTGAGATTTTCCTCTTCAATTGGATGGGAATGCACCATAAGGCGAGAAATGTCCATGTCATAGACAAGCATAGTAGTGCGGCTTTCTTCGACTACCATGTTGGATACACCTGACATAAACTGACTCATCTTAGCCCTACGATCCACCACAATAAAAGGAGAATGTTTGGATAATTGAGTGAACCTCAAACATATTCCCTCACACTCATAGTTCCTTGACGAAGGTTAATGAACTCAAGCACCCTAGCCTCTCTCATCTCAAGAGGGAAGAATCTGTCAAGAAAAGAACTTTTGAACATTTCCCACTCTATGAGACCAGTTTCTTCTCGCCTTGCCCTATCCATTGATTGAACCATATCTGAGCAATCCCTTTGAGTTGTTAAGCGGCCAATTCTGCCTTCTCTACCGGTGTCATTCCCATAATAGCTAAAATCTTATAGACCTCATCAATAAAATCTTTAGAATCTTCCTCAACTTTGGAGCCATAAAATTCCCGAGGGTTCATCCTTGTAAAGTCCCTCACTCTTGCCGCCGTCGTACCCACATTTCGATTCACAGGGTCTACCACCTCTTTATTGCTTAGGCTACACGGCTTGAGCTAACACTTAGAAAGATAACCTAAACTCCGCACTGGTTACATTTTTAGCCAAAGGATCAATTGGAGCTTGAGGAGGAGCTTGGGGAGGAAATTCTTGACCCACATTTTCTCCCTCAGTCCTTCTAGCATTAGCTTTTAGTATTCATATCCTGAAAACCATTGGGTAAGCATTAGGAGAAAGACTTTATATAGTTAAACTCCATGGCACGACTTAGAGAAATGAAGAAGTGAAGTTTCCTAACAACTAGTTGCCTCTCATTCATAAATGTTGTGTGATTCACACTTAAGAACAAGACTCTGCTTAATGTGGTTTGAGACATCCTAGAACCATTCAAAATCTTGTACTCTTATTACCAAGTTTGTCTAGACCCATAGGTACCCCCTAGATATAACAAAGCGTATAAGACCTCGAGAGTCCTCATACAAACTAGTTAGCATATCATAGCATAAAGTAATAGCAAATGGTGCGGAAACTTGTAACATCTCAATACAATCAAAATCTTTAAGAAACAAAGCGGAAGTCTTATATAATTGTCTCAAACAATCTAACCAACATGAATAAATCTTGGGACACAACCCATATAATAGTCCAATCATGAAATGAAAGACATAGAGGAAAGTTGTGGCCAAATCCTCGAATGTTATAAGGACTCACCAAATCCTCATTCCTTGATCAATTATGGACCTAGCCACGAATGTCGAAATGAATATTGCCAGACCCTAATTTGATAAGAATGTAGGCAAGAGTGTGCGTTATTATAAGCATGTACTAAATACGATGACTACCATAAAAAACATACACACAATGGTTAGTCAATATAAACCATAACCATAATCAATGCCTCTTGATTCTTCTCGATCTGATCTTTTGTCATCCTAAAGGTGAGAGGAGGCATTTGGTCCTCACGAGTGTACCATGCTCTATTGATCTTGGTCATGCCATTAAGGAGTTGAGATGTGACCTCATAAGGTTGTTGCATTATACCTCCGAGAACAAGTTGATCCGCAATTTGTTCACCGAGTTAAGACTCCTATAGAAGTATTGTAACAAGACGTTGATGGGAAGTCCGTGAGCTGGACATTGAATTAATAGCATCTGAAACCTCAGCCACGTCTCGTGGATTGGTACACCTTCCAAGGGTTTGAAACCATGAATACTCTCTCTTAACGTCATCATTTTTGACGAGGGAAAGTATCTCACATAGAAGGCCATGATAAGCTTATCCCAAGTACTAATGGAATTCCTTAGGAGATAAGCTAGCCACTTGGTAGCTTCTCCCATCAAAGAAAATGGAAATAATTTAAGACGTACTGATTCTTGAGATATATTCTTGAACGAGAACAGTCCACAATCGTCGAAGCAATTCCGAATGTGCTCATGGGGATCCTCATGAGCCAGCCCTCGATACAGTTCTTTCATTTGTAAAACCTGAAGCATTGTGCTAGTGACATGAAAAACAGTGTTCCCTTCAATAGGAGGTAGACAAATAGCCCCAATACCACCTAATTGGATACAGTCATTAACATCATTCAAATTTCCTATATCGTCTTGGTGGCTAATTTGGCTGATCCCATTACTCCCTTTAACACTCATTTCTTCTTCGGTTCAAACACAAACAGAACCAACAAAGTAAGTCGATTCAACTATAACACAAACAGAACACAAATCAAACTTCAACAATAGAATTATAAACAACACCACTCCCCCACAGCAGCGCCATTTTTGATAAAAGCTCAATTACACCTCTTCCAATTCTAGGTGTAGACGATAGTTATCTAGTATAAAACCCAATAAAGAGTTGGGGTCGAACACACAGGGAGAGGTACGATTTCAAATTCAGTTATGAAGTTACAAATGTGATCTAATCGGTTGTAGGAATAAAAATTATCTAAAACGTATAGACAAATCTAGGGGATGACAACAAATGTCAGATGGGGGGTTTGGTTTGTCAATTAATAGCTAAAACACATACAAAACAGAGAAATCAACAATATAAAGTTATATTCTCGAGATGTGATCGATTATAGGCTAATTTCGCTATACGGGTAATTGTAATTTACTAACGATTGCTAAATCTCAGTGGGTAGGCTAGACTATCGGTGTAATAGCTTTCTCTCGAACAACTATTACGATTCAAGTGAGTTCTCTCGAACCTCAACAAGCTTGACCAGAAAAACATCCCAAAACCATAATTTATCTACTCTCTCGAGCTAGATATGTAGAATCAAGTTTAGGATTCACTCTCTCGAGCTGAACCCATATCAACCCAATAACTACAATCATTAATCGAAAGCTTTGGTTACAAAACCTCTTTTTCAAGCAAACCAGGAACTCTAACTTAGAATTGCAATCGCAACTACAATTCATAGATTAAAACACAACTAATGATTAAACCCACTTCAATTAAGCATTTAAATCAGTAAATAACAATATCCATAAGCTAATTAACCCAATAATCACATGATCACACCTCAATAATTGGGATTTTAGATACACAACATAAATAGATAAAAACAATTACCAATTAGATTAGCCATGAGCTAGACAAAAGTTTCCAAATCTTTATAATGCTCCAAATTGAATAAGTTAAAAAACCCACTTACAAATCTTCAAATTTAAGATTCAAAATCTTCAAAGTCTCGAATGGAAACTTAAAAACTCAGAGAAAATGACACTCTCAAACTAAGAGAATTAGAATTCCTTCCTCATTTTAAATTTTAATTTATAGTTGCTCAGTTTTTTCCTGAAAGGACATTGGGTGAAGTAAGTCGGGTGTCGCCAACTCAGTCGGTGATCCGCCGTTCTATCCAATCCATCGCCAGTTTGCAATGGCCATTTGTCCTCCATGTCCTGTGACTTTAGGCAATCAATGTTGCCATCGCTGAGTCGTTCGGCGATATGCTGACTACCCATTTAAGTCGCCAAGTCTATTCTTACCCAGGGATGGCACGGCGGAACTTTGGGTGAGCTAAAAGCCACTTGCGGTTCGCCGAGTGGTCTTGGCGATCACCACGATTGCTTTTCTTTACTTCTTCAGCTTGTTTTCTCCTTTTTGCCTAGTAGTGTCCTTGCCTAGCTCCTTAGCCTTCTTAGCTACAAATCAACACTTTAACATCAGTTTAGAGCATAGACTAGACATTTGAGGACACTTAAACTATCAAAACAAAGACCTAAATGAGTCAAAATCTCATACTTATCACAATTCCTCAAACCGAAGTCTCCAAAGTTTCAAAGTCTACACTAGAAAACTCAGGAGAGTTCAATTTAGTTTCTACAATGCTTAGATTTTAAAGATTGATTCATTTTCCTGCCTTTCAAATTTCAATGTATAGTTTCCAAATTTTTGGCCTTCAGGACCATTAGGCAAAGTAGGTTGCGCCTCGCAAACCAAGAAGGCGATCCGCCCTTTTCTCAAGTCCCTCGTTGGTGTGCCTTAACTCTTGATCCTCTGGGTTCTATGACCTTAGGCAATCAAGATCGTACTTGCTGAGTCGTTCGGTGGTCTGCCTAATGTTCATTTTTATCGCCAAGTAGGTTCTTCCCCAGGGCTGGCATGCTGAAACTTTAGGCGAGCTAAAGATCCACTTAGTGGCTCGCCAAGTGGTCTTGGCAATCACCCATATTGCCTTCCTTCAACTTCTTCAGCTTTTTTGCTCCTTATTGGCCGGTAATGTCCTTGCCTTGTTACTTAAACCTTTATTATTAAAAATCAACAGTTTAACATTAGTTTAGAGTATAAATTAGGCATTGAGGACACTTAAACTATCAAAACAAAACCCTTAAATGATTCGAAATCCTAGACTCATTAACACCCCCAAATTAAACTTTTGCTTGTCCTAAAGTAAAACTCAAGATCAATTAGTTCAACAAGGATGTCTACAAATAGTGCTACTCAATGGCTAAACACAAATACACACAAGAGGTTCAAACTACAGAAACAATATTCAATTGTGCACTCTGAGATTCAAATTGTCACTCACCATTATCAAATATACTCAGGTTCACAATGCTTGCTTCAAATGCAAGTTCAAGCTCAAAAAATTTATTCAAATGCCCTCACAATATTGATGATTCCATGCTTACACAAAGTTCTTAAAAATTTAAGATTTTGGAATCAAATACAACTCTCACACTCACAAAGATGAACACAAGCATGATTTCACATAGATTTACCCTTATTTTCCAATCAACCTTCGTTTCAGCTCACTCAAGATCACAAAGGTCTTTTCTAGGATTTTAACGAGGTTGAGTTTAAAGGTATGATCATTTTGGCTTAGTGGCTTCTACATTTATGAATTCTGGCCTGAAAATCAATTTTTCTCCTCCTCTTGCACACTTAAACATTTTCACAATCCACTCCATTATTTTAATAAGCATGCTCATTGGACAACCCATTTATTTTGCCTGTTTCACACACTTCTATTTCACAAACTTTTCTCTTTTTCAGTATTTTTCACTATTTCTTTTCTTTCTCCTTTTTTTCTTACATGTAGGGGTTCCATCTTTTTCACCCTATGCTTCAAAAGGGAGGGATTTTTCACACTTCTTGACTTTCCTTGTTTTTCACCACGCCCCTAACTTAGGCTTTTGGCCTAAGTTGGCTATTTCAACAAATCAATACTTCATGAAGGTTATAGGTGATGGGGAAAAGAACTCAAAGTTTCTCAAGTTTCTTCCAATGAAAAGGATAGGCTAAAAACGTGCCACGCAAGATTCACATTTCTCACGAGGTGGCCACAATGAGGTATGTTATCAAATTGGTTCACTCTTGAAAACTTTTGCCTAAGATCATTTCAATCTCTTGCCTAAATCAATCATTTGGACTAATGGGGCAAATTCTAGGTGTCATCAAGCACAATATTCAAGACAACCTCACCACACAAGGCATTTGACACAATTATCAAACAAGACTCCACACTTTCTAGCTAGCGTGTAATGTTCATCACAAGAGATTTAATATCAACTGGCTAGTCATAATGAGATGCTAGGAGTTCACATATGACTTATGTCACTTAGTTTGCCTTCATTGTAGCCGCACATTGATGTCGTTCAATTGAGAGTACTATTCAAGTCATTGGTATTGACCTTAACCGACACTCGAAAATGTAAAAGTACCGCCACAATTAAAAATAAAAGAGGTGGCAAATTTTTTTAAAACTGTTTCAAAACCATTTGAACAATAAGAACGATGGAACAAGATGGATCAACAAAATATACATATATAAACACAGAATATGATCCAATATACACAAAACCAAAACCAACAACAAACCAATATTCACAAAAACAGCCCAATAGAGGTGGGTATGGAAATACCTCACCCCACCAACAAAAATAACAGTTGTCCTCAAATGCAAAGAAATAATAAAAATAGTCTAAAAATAACAGAAAGGGAGGCAAAGAGTCATCCTTCCAGGCTAAGCCTGGGTGAAGTCCGCAAGTCGACAACTCCCTTTATCTGTGCATGAGTGCCTAGTATATCAATATCCTTTACTCCACTGGAGACATCCATAGAAACGTCCCTCAAAGAGGCCTGCATAACTGTATCTATCATGGCTCCCTCTAGGTCCGCCAAATCATCATAGACAGCCTAATCTTTCCTCATCTGTCTCCACCTCAGACTCAGTGTCATCCTCATCAGCCCTAGTATGATCTCCGGTCGTAGTAGTCAAAGGAATCTCAGAACTGGATGGAACATAAACACTCGGCATCTCAGGAATCTCCACAATATCAAAGAACATGGATAAATCAGTGGACTTCACGTCGTCCATATCTGTGCGCAGTCCAACAACATCATCCTTCAAGGCCGTCACAACATCTATAGCACCCTGTCTCTTCTCACACTCTTCAACTCACACCGTAGAGGCATCTAAGGACAATTTTAGCCCTCAATCAAGTCTCAGTACTCCCTCAACTTAGACCTAATAGGAGCTAGGGTGGCAGCAATTGTACGCTCTATCAACCCAGGCACATCGACCTCTACCCGGGAGGCATGCACATCAGTAAATTGCGCTAAATAGCCCATCTTATAGAGTATGGTCTGGGTGATGGGGGTCGGGAGGCAGCAGCAGTAGAACTAGTGGGAGCAGGTTCAGTAGAAGTACTACGAATCGTATAAATTAAAGGGCCAGATGTACCTGAGGGCCTACTAGCCTGAGGGGGCATGATTGCCTTAGTCGGGAATATATCCACGTCGACCTTTGAGGATGCATCACCCAATGCTTCCCTCCTTTTATCAGCCTCATCTTGAATGTACTCGGCCTCAATATGCTGGATGTCAGTAGAAGATGTAGGTGTCACCTCCACATCCATCTTCTCATCTTTGGGAAAAAGGGCCCATCTGCACAACTCTGAGATCAACACCAGAAATGGGATTGAGGTTTGGCTCTGCTTGGCCCTCATGGCCATCTCTTGCTCAATCAGCAGCCTTGGGTTCAGGCTCTGGCGATCTATGAGGGACCCTAAACATGCCGCCTTCGGGTGTTAAAGGATGGACTCATTCTGGGAAGGCATGATGGTGCTAGTGAAAAACCCGAAACAGTATCGATCGGCTATGTTCATGTCCTGGTTCGCGATCTTTGCACCAGCCTCAATCCACCTCAGAGTGGCATCAGAAAGTAGGGGTGCCAACCAACCCTTCATATCATCTAAGGTCTTTATTTTGACCAAGTCTGGGTAGATGTGCATGAAATCTGATGAACATCCCAGTATTTCATTTATATCCGAGCATCGGCATTTGATGTTTGTGTAATCAAGACACAACTTCCAATGCAAGTGTCTACGATCGTACAACAGTAAAGTAACGCAACAAAAGGTTGAGATCGAGTCCCAAGGGAGTTGTTTTAAGAATTAGTAGAAAACTAAAATTAACTTCTAATTAGTCATAGCTAAAAACATTATCGAATAGAAACATGTTAAATCTAAGGGGTGACACAAGTGTCAATTATCAATGGGGATTTTTCACAAGTAAACAAAAACAACAAAAATGCAAAGAATACTAATAAAAGAGATGGGGTTCTTGGGATGTGATAGGAATATGGGTTAAACTAAACTATTGGGTACATGCTTTTGTTAATAAATCCATTGAATATTTTTTATTAGGTAGACTATAGTGGGGTAAATTCTCTCTCGAACGACTTACCCCGAATCAAATGGGTTCCTCTCGGACACCCACTACCCGCATGAAGAACAACCTCCGCCTTAGCTCACTCACTCTCTCGAGCTGAATGTTGGGAGAAGGACTAGGGTTCACTCTCTCGAGCTGAATCTCATGTCGACCCACTCCCACCGGCCATCAATTTTGTAGTCTTAGTTTTACGACCTCTCTCTCGAGCAAGCCAAAAACACAAAAGTGAAATCGTATTTGCAACTGCAATTTCATTAAGTTCCACCACAACTACTAAACGAAATCACATCTAAACAACAAATAAATCATCAACAAGCAAGACCCAACATATAATCTAACCCATATTCACAAAATCACACCCCAAGAATTGGGGTTTTAGCAACACATGTAAAAGAGCTAAAAATGTATACCAATCTCAGTTTCCATCAATGGGTATGCAAGATTAAGTCTTAAAATATGTCAAAAGGGAAGAATACACAAGGCCCAAGTCCAAAATCTTGGAGTTGAAACTCTTTAAATCTTCAAATTCTTCAAAACACACTCCAAGCTTAGAACTCAAAAGTTTATGTTAAAAATTATATATTAAAATCTGATATTAAGTTACAACTCTCAACGAGTATTTATAGTTTACAAAAATTGGTGCTGCAGCGAATTATTTGGCGTTGTTAGTCGAGATCATCGATCAACTCGGCGATCCGCCATTTGGTATGTTTCATCGCCGTCTTGATCTATCCTTCAGCATCATCATGTTTGGATCATTGGGTGACATAGTACAGCTTCGTAGAAATGCTCGGTGATACGCCAACTGCTTATTTTCACCGCCAATTTGATCCTTTGTTTTAGGGCTCAACACACTGGAACAAAAGGTGAGGATAAGACTTTTTGGCAACTCGCAAAATAGGTTCGGCGATTGTCAGATCTTCATTTCTTCTTTCTATTAGCTGCCTTTGTTGCTTTTTTGCTAAGTAGTGTCCATGCTTTCCTTCAAATTCCAAATACTTGAAACTTAAGGGTTTTCATCAGATATTGAGATAAAATACGTATTTGAGGACACTAACTCTATCAAAATATAGGCCTAAATGAGCTCAATTTGTGGATTCATCAACACCCCCAACTTAAAGTTTTTCTTGTCCTCAAGCAAACTCAAGTTTATCATTAAAAAAGGGTGTCTCGAACTGTGCTACACAAGACTCAATCATGACTGCACACAAAAAGACTCAATTTACTTATGCAAAGATCAAATGTGCTCTCAATGATTAAAGTTGTGACTCACCAATATCAAAGAATCTCATGCTAACAATACTTGCTTCAAATGCAAGTTCAAGCTCAACCAAAGTGATCAAATGCCCTCACACAAGGAATGATTCAATATTCACATAATGGTTCACAGTTTAAAGTTTTAGAATCAGATGCAACACTCAAACTCAAAAAGAAGACCACAATGCATAACTTCACCCATAGGTTTGCCCGTATTTTCCAATTAACATTTGTTTCAGCTCACTCAAGATAAAAAGGGACTTTTCAAGGCTTGTACTGGGCTGAGTGCAAAGGTATGGTCATTAAGGCTCAGTCACTTTCATCCTCAAGAAATGTGGTGCTCACAACACTTCCTTTTCTTTTCCTTTATCATTCTCTTTAGTGCTCATAAGTCCTCATATTATTCCATTTCCTTGGATTGTTTGGGAACCCCAATTCTTTTTGTACTTTATTCCACAACTTTCTTTTTCGTTCTTTTTCTCTTTCTTTCTCTTTTCTCATTTTTTTTGTATGGAGGGGTTCCATTTTTCTCAAAACCATGGGTAAGAGTGACTTTATTTCACATCTTGATTTGCCTTTTCTTTTCACCACACCCCCAACTTAGGATTTTGGCCTAAGTTGGCTATTCAACTAACCACAACATCATGAGGATTATGGGTAATGGATAAAGAAAGGTTATGATTTCATCAAGTTTCTTCCAAAGAAAGGTAATGCTCAAGGGGTGTTCAAAAGAAATTCACACACTCAAAAGGTAGGTCACAAAAGAGGTATATGTCAAATTGGCTCACACTCTTAGAAGTTCCCTAAGATCACATCAAGAGATGTCACTTAGTTGACCGGACCAACTGGGTAAATTCTAGAATCTATCATTCATGGTTCAAAGTAAGCTCATCACACTAGGCATTGACACTACAGTCAAACAAGACTCCACACTTTTTCTAGTGTGCAATGGTCATCACAAGAGACTCGATTTGATAACAGGCTAGTCAGAACGAGATGCAAAGAGTTCACATATTGTGTATGCAACTTCATTTGGGCTTGTTGTAGCCGTACATTCATGTTCATTCGATTAAGAGTACTATTCGAGTCATCGGAATTAATTGGAAACAAGAATTAAATTTTGCAAAAGAACAACCACATTCAACACACAAGAGGTGGAAATTTTTTTTTGGAAGGAAGGGTCAGCAATTTAAAACATGGAGCCATAAGGTCAAACATCCACAAAAAACAATATTAACACAATAATAGCTCACAACCCAAATACTCAAACAAAACACGATTCACAAATATCACACAAAAGGTGAGCCTCACCCTACCACAAATTAAACTTCCACAGTGGCCCCCTTTTGTCATGCTCAGACACCGCTATCCTAGCCTCAAGGGTGTCAATGGTAGCGCTCAAGGGTGTCACCACGTCTGCCAGAGCATTCTAAATCATGCTTGGAATGGAGGCTTCAAGCCTCGACACATGACGATCAGCAGAGTGGGCAAGCTGCCCCATTCGAAGTAGTGACGCCTGGGTGAGTGGAGGTCGTGAGACAGCACCAGCAGGTCTAGGAGGCAGTGCAACAACAAAAGAACTTAGAGTATCAGAAGAAGTAGTAATTGGGATACCTAAAGGCCCAGAAGCTGGAGTAGGCAAAGATGCCTCTGCAGGTGATGACTTTGTGTCCACTAGGGTCGCCTTCTTCTTTTCCTCCTGAACCTTAAGTTACTCAATTTCGATCCTCCGGATATTAGTGGAGGATGTGGGAATCAGTTCCACATATTTCTTTGCATTTCCTAGTACTCAAGTCCATCTACATAGCTCGGTGATTAATACCGAGAAAGGAAGACAGATCTGGGTATGCTTTGCACATGTATGAATCTATGAAGCCATGAACATCCCCAAATTTATTTTGGTCTTGTGCATGATGCAACCCAAACATGCTGATTTAACAAGGCGTAAAATTGACTCATTCTGGGATGGCATAATTGTACTGTTGATAAAACCGAACCAGTATCATGCAGCTACATTCTAGTCTTTCTTTTCAATTGGTTCCCCTTCTGCCAACCATTTTAGAAAACCATCTAAAATTAGTGGGGCTAACCACTTTTTCATTGTGTCCAACTTCTCTATTCTAATCAAGTGCTGGCACTGATCCGCAATACTCGTGGACATGCCCAAGATTGTGTTGATGGCCTCACTATCACAAATTACCTTCCTTCCTCTAAAAACCACACAGTCGACTTCTTTGAACGTTGATATTAGCCTCTTCCTCTAGGGTAACAATGCACTGTAAAATTCTCTGACCCAGCTTGATTTGTAAGAGCCATGGGGTTTTGTGAAGATTTGGAACTTGTGGTGCTTCAGGCACTCCATTATCTTCAGGTATCTGTCGATAACCCCATCTATGGACAGACGATTTTCCTCCAGGATTGTCCTCATCCCCTAAGCCTTCGATCTATTCATTGACTTGGGTGGAGGACCTTGTACTGTATGCTCCAACATTATTTCTTGTTCTGGATCTTGAATTGTAGAAGTGGTAGACTGGGACTCCGGATCCTAGATAGATCATGTAAACTCTTAAATCGCAATTCAGCCCTCTATGCCATTGTGAGATCATCCTCTTCAGATTCTTTATTTTGAGGCTCCTGATGCTCCTCCTCACTATCATATAGATTGTGGTAAAAAATAAAAAATCTCTCACTGTAGGATCTTGCGTCTGATAACTCAGGTGCTTTGATTTAGCCTTTGTTTTTCCTATCAGATGTGGAAAGTATTGCGGTCTTGTCTTTTGATACTGCTGCGCCTTCATTGATTTTAATCCCTTTCGTCTTATTGCGTGGTGGCATTTCTCTACCTGGGGCCTTTGGTCTAGCCATGTCTTTTGACCTAATATACCATCCGGTTTGAGCACATTTGGCGATATTAGTCATGTTCGCCTACATACTTGGTAACACGCCCATTCGTTATTTACCTCGCCGAGTTTTACAGGACCTACACTAAATGTGACGATCCAAGGGGTGGTTTGCATCGGGATCGCCGACGTGGTTGGTGATTCGCCAAATTTTTCCTTGGCTAGCCGAGTTTTACAGGCCCAAATTACTATGATATTAAGCCAAACGACAGATTCAATCAGGCATGCCGACCCTTCCTATGATGCGTCGACTAGGTCATTCTTTCGCCCATCTACACTTTTCTAACGCTTTCCCACTTAAACCTACACAATCAACATATCATTATTTATAAACTCAAAATAAGAACAAGGGTTTGTCTTGCCTCCCAAACAATGCCTTAATTAATGTCGTGGCACGACTTATGTTTGCGTAACAATGACATAACTTCCAATGCAACTGTCTACAATCGTGCAATAGTATAATAACACAACCAAGGGTTGGGGTCGAGTCCAAAGGCAGTGGTTTTGAGTATTAATAGAAAAATCAAATCAACTTCTAACTAGTCGTACCTAAAGATATTAACAATTAAAAACAATGTAGATTAAAAAAGGAGGGACACAAAAGTATCATATATCGATTTGGGGGTTTTGTCACAAATATAGCAAAAACAGTAAAAATAATAAAAAAATATATAAATGAGAGGGGATTCTTAGGGTGTGACCGCAATATATATTGATTTAAATCATTGGGTACTGATGTTTTGCGTAATCAACGAAACAACTTCCAGTACGAGTGTCTACAATCGTGCAATAGTATAGTAACCCAACCAAGGGTTGGGGTTGTGTCCCAAGGGAGCGGTTTTGAGAATTAATAGAAAAATAAAATTTAGTTCTAACTAGTCGTAGCTAAAGACATTAACGATTTAAAACATTGTAAATTAAAGGGGGACACAAAAGTGTCAAATATCAATTTGGGGGTTTTGTCACAAGTATAGCAAAAACAACAAATATAACAAGAATATCAAGTATGGAGAAGAGTTCTTAGGGTGTGACCGCAAAACAAGTTGAGATAAATAGTTGGGTACATGCTTTCGATAGGAAATTTGCAAGATAATAGTGACTAGGCTAAGCTTTACATGGAAATAAGTTCCCTCTCGGGAAACATACCCCGTTTCAAATGTGTTCCTCTCGGACACCTATTTGCCACATGAAGACCAGCCTACGCCTTACCCCACTCACTCTCTCGAGCTGAGTGTTAGGATATGGGACTAGGGCTCACCCTTTCGGGATGAACCTCATGTCGACCCACTCCTTAGACCATCAGTCTAGTGGTCTTGGTTTCACGACATCCCTCTCTGGCAAGCCGAAAACACATGGGTGACTTTGTATTTGCAACTACAAACCCATTAAATTAAACAACAACCACTAGGTGAAATCACCATTAAACTACATCTAACCTATCATCAAGCAAGACCCAACAATAAGTTCAACAAATATTTGCTAAATCACACCCCAAGAATGGGGGGTTTTAGCCACACATCAAGAGATAGAAATTTATACCTTTAATGATGTTGAAATCAAATGGGTATAGAGAAATAATTCTTGATTTGAGCAAAGAAAGAGGAATCTAAGAGAACCACTTCCAAATTCGAAGAGATGAAACCCTCTTCTTCAAGTTTCAAAACCCTTTCCAAACTTGAGAGTAAGATAAAAAGTACTAAAATTATATTAAAAATATTATATTGTCTAATAATACTACAAAATTGATAATAATCTATAACTCTCAATGAGTATTTATAGTTTTCAAATATTTGTATTGCGGCGGATCAGTTGGCGACATTAGTCGGAATTGCCGATCAACTCGGCGATTCACTCTTTGGTGTAGTTCAACGCCGTTTTGCACCATCCTTCAGCATCGTCGTATTCTGTGTCATTGGGTGACATAGTAACTCTTCGCGGAACTCCTCGGTGATGCATCGACTGCTCATTTTTTCTGCCGACTTGATCCTTTCCTTCAGGGCTCACCATACTGGAACAAAAGGCGAAGTGAGACCCTTCAGCGATTCGCCAAGTGAACTCGGCGATCCTCAGGCCTTCATTTTATTGTTCTTTTCAGCATTTTCCTTCCTTTTTACGAAGTAGTGTCCATGCTTTCCTTCAAACTTCAAATTCCTGAAACTTAAAGGTTTTCATCAGATATAGAGATAAAATAAGCATTTGAGGACACAATTTTTATTAAAATATAGCCCTAAATGAGTCCAATTTATGGACTCATCACGTACATGCTTTCGATAGGAAATTGGCAAGATAAAAGTGACTTGGCTAGGCTTTAGATGGAAATAAGTTCCCTCTCGGGCAACGTACACCGTTTCAAATAGGTTCCTCTCGGACACCCATTTGCCACATGAAGGCCAACCTACGCCTTACCCCACTCACTCTCTTGAGCTGAGTGTTGAAATATGGGACTATGGCTCACCCTCACGGGCTGAAACTCATGTCAGCCCACTCTTTAGGCCATCAGTTTAGCGGTCTTGGTTGCACGACCTCTCTCTCGAGCAAGCCAAAAACACATGGGTGGTTTGTATTTTTAACTACAGACCCATTAAATTAAACCACAACCACTAGGTAAAATGATCATAAAAATACATCTAACCTATCAGCAAGCAAAACCCAACAATAATCTCAGCACATATTTGCTAAATCACACCCCAAAAATGGGGATTTTTAGCCACCCATCAAGAGATAGAAAATTATACCTAAATGAGCTTGCATTCAAATGGGTCTGAAGATTTAAGTCTTGTAACAGGCCAAGAATGAAGAATCCAAGAGACCCAAGTCTAAATCCTTGGAGATGAGACTCTCTTCTTCATCAAGTTTCCAAAACACTTTCCAAACTTAGAACAAAAATAAAAGTACTAAAATTATATTAAGAATCTGATATTGTCTAATGATATCTTCTCTATAACTCTCAACGAGTATTTATAGTTTTCAAAAATCTGTGATGCAGCGGATCATTCGGCGGCATTAGTCGGAATTGCCTATCAACTCGGTGATTCACCCTTTGTTGTAGTGCATTGCCTTCTTGCACCATCCTTTAGCATCATCATGCTCTACGTCATTGGGCGATATAGTACTACTTTGTGGAACTTCTCGGTGATGCACCGACCACTCCTTTGTTCCGCCGACTTGATCCTTTCCTTCAGGCTCAGTACAATGGAACAAAAGGTGAAGTGAGACCCTTCGGCGATTCACCAAGTGGACTCGGTGACCCTCAGGCCTTCATTTTCTCATTCTTTTCAGCATTCTTATTCCTTTTTGCGAAGTAGTGTACATGCGTTCCTTCAATCTTCAAATACCTGAAACTTAAGGGTTTTCATCAGATATTGAGTTAGAATAAGCATTTGAGGACACAATTTCTATTAGAATACGACCCTAAATCAGTCTAATTTGTGGACTCATTAACGACGTATGTCAGCATTCAAACTCCATTTTTGGGATTAGCAATAGTGTCACTAGGCAACCCCCTATTTTGTTGTGAGTGGAGATCGGACAACATATAACCCATGAGATTCTTGATCAGCTGGACAGCTCTTGAATGAGACCAAATCATGTGTTTTATTCCTTCAATGTCTTCCTTTATTCCTTCCAGTTCTCTATCTTGCTCAGTCACCTTATGGAGAATAATTGAGAGCATTCCCTCAAGGTGTTTAACCTCATTGTCCTTGAGACTTCTTCGCTCACGAGGAGGGTGTATTTATCCTTCCACTTACACTGAACTTCGATCTTCATCATCTTTTTGGCCAACTCATCCATATGAGTCATTAGAGTGGCCAACATAAAGTCATTTTCTACTTCTTGGTTCGTTTCAGCCATTTGATTAAGCAGTTGAGCTGCCATCACCTATGGTTGTTTCGCAATGCCTCTCGGAATTAGTTAGTCGACCAACCTCTTGTTTCTAGGACCAAGACTTCTATAGAAATAGTCAAGGAGAGCTATGTAGGGAATGTCGTGATTTGGGCATTGATTGATCAATTCATTAAACCTTGCCCATGACTTGTGGATCCGTTAACCTTCCAATAGCTTGAAGGTGAGGATACTATCCCGGAACCTTATTACCTCTAATGGAGGAAACTCCATTATCTCCTTAGTATTGTTCGCCATACTCATTTGTTGTGTTTCAACACAAACAAGAAAAATAAAACTAAAAATAGAGTAAGTAAACTATAACTAACAAGAACAATAATGTGACTAAACTAAAAAATTTCACGTAACACCACTCCCCGGCAGCGGCACCATTTTGATGTTTATGTATTCAAGACACAACTTCCAATGCAAGTGTCTACGATCGTACAATAGTTATGTAACCCAACCAAGGGTTGGGGTCGAGTTCCAAGGGAATTGTTTGAGAATTAGTAGAAAAATAAAATTAAGTTCTAATTAGTCATAGCTAAAAACATTGTCGAATCGAAACATGTTGAATCTAAGGGGTTACGCAAGCGTCAATTATCAATGGGGGGTTTTTCACATGTAAACAAAAACAACAAAAATGCAAAGAATACTAATCAAGGAGATGGGGTTCTTGGAGTGTGATCGCAATACGGGTTAACCTAAACTATTAGGTACATGCTTTTGATAATAAATCCATTGAATATTTGTGACTAGGCTAGACTATAGTGGGGGTAAATTCTCTCTTGAGCAACCTACACTACAAAAAAAACTTGATTTAGTGACGGATTTTAGCTACAAAGAGATTTCCATCGCTAAATAGCGACGGATTAGCAACCAAATTTTAATTATGTCGCTAATAAGGCAAAAATATATTTGACATCAAATTTAGCTACGGATTAACGACGAAAATATAAATCCGTCACTAAATTGTGGTGCTAAATTTTTGCGCTCTCATGCTAGCTACAAAATTAGCGACAAAAATCATGCGACAAAACTTATTAAACGTTAGCTACGAAAGTAGTGATGGAATGTCTGTCACTAGTATATTTTAATATTAGTTTCTAGAAAATAAATTCTACTATTCTAGGGCACGGTGACTTCATTTTCTCGCTACTCACGTTCTCATCATAAAAGCCTGAAATCATAAACACCGTCAGTGTCTTTTTCGTTGCCACCTCTCCGACAAGTCACTCCTCTCCAATGCTTGACCATCTCTAGCTGCTCATCCCTTAGTTTATAGGGTTTTAGAAGTCTTTATTTTCATCTTAGGTAAAGTGTATTTCTTTGTATTCGATTAGTTATTCTTTTATTCGAGTTTAATTTTAATCTCATCATCTTTTTTATTTCTAATATCAGAGTTTCGGTAATGTTCTCGAAGAATCTTCACTGTTTTTACTTCGTAGAGTTGGAATTTGGGTAAGAACTCTATAGCTTAATCTTCGATCCGAGCAAAAAAGGTGCATAAATACGATTCTGTTTTTTCATTTAAGCAATTTCTCTATTTATGGGCATTACATGCTTCAGCTAACTCAGGTTTTCATTGTTTCCATCTATTTGGCATTTTTTTGTTTAATCAAAGTTAAATATGAAACACCCAGAGAACTTTTCAAAGGATTTAAAGCAAATCAGATCCCCAAATTTTGAAATTACAACCTATTCTTAGTGATTCTTATGGTAGTTCCCTTCGAGTTAGTGATTTTAATGGTAATTACTCACTGAGTTCCCTTCGAGTTAGTGATTCTTATGGTAATTACTCACTGAGTTTCCTTCGAGTTGAAAAAGATTGACTCATTGTTGCTATTATCCATGTCATTCTTCCGAGTTGAAAATGATCAACTTGAATAGGCTAATCTATGAATTGACGTCTTACTAGAAGAACTACAGCCTATTTGAACTTCATCCTTCATGAAGTTGTTATTCTCTGTCTATCTAATCCTCTCATTGTACTAACCTAAGGGCAAGTATTTTAGCTGAAAGAAATGTATATTTTGTTCCACACTTTCAAGGAAAGTATGAATTACTATATTCTTGTATGTGATGTTTCTCTAAAGAGTACACTTTAAATAATGAATATAAAGCGACAATCTATCTTGAAAATATTCTGCATATGCTTTATTTTCTTCATATAGTTTTAGTTGGGTTACTGACTTACTGTTATCTCTATAGTTTACGAAATGAAGGTCTTCTCTTTCAGGTTTTACAATGTTCATAATAGAGTAAGCATATTGAACTATTTTAGATCATTTGAATGCTAATTTGATAAGTTGACGAGTTGAAATTTGTTAACACATGCTGCTGCACCTTTGACTTTGGGAAGGAAGTTTGATCGTCCAAGGTTGAACAACAGGAGCTTGTAGTTATTGAAGAACTAGGAACAAACACCTGTTGTGAATGAACACTGCACCACCCGACCTTTCTTTTGAAATTTTAGTAAGTTGCTAAACACCAATTTCTCTTAGATTTTTTGTTGGTTGCGAAAGGAACAATCTGAACAAAGAATTTAGGAGTTTTAATTAGTTTATTGAACTAGAAATCAATTGATGTTTATTGTTGTTCTTCAAAGTTAAAAGGGTTATATTATTATATAAGCTAAATTGAGGGTGGACAACTTGTAGCCTTAACAATAAAATTTTTGAACCTATCAGTTAATGCAGATTGTTGGTCTACGCATTAAAATGATGAGTAAAATTAGCTAATGCATTTCGCTGACGTGAAAAAGATGCGTTAACTTTACATATTTTCTTTAAACTTTTGGACTTTCTTGGATTTCTTAAGTAAGCTTATTGAATTATTATTTATTCGTTAGATGGAACAAATATGGACCGCGTTTGTTGTTTCTGATCATTTACTTATTATTTTACATGCTTTATATATTTTGGGAACTTCGCATCCCTAACAAGTATAGTGAGATATAAATTACAATATGTCAGCCACGTTTTTCAACTCTTTAACTATATGACAGCATGGCAGAAGCATCTTTGTTGTTAAGATTCATTTTGACTTGATCTAGATTTCTTGTTATGTTAATCACTAAGGCTGGTCAATTACTTTATCTTTCATTGTTACTCCAAAAGACTACTCAGGGATTTATGTTGTTCTTTGTGATTTTAGGTAATTCCCCCACTATGGTGCAGGTTGGATAGGTTGTGGTTTGGACATCCTGACATTCTGTCGGGTTCTTTGGCAAGATCACTCATTGTTTGACTTCTCAGTCGTGTTTTGAGGTAAATATTTCATTTTTTAAGTGATAGTATTCAGATGGCCTTACCCGATGACAAGAAAATAGTAACTAAAAGCAAAGAAATAACTAACAGGATAAATTGTTCTATGTGAAAGCCTATGAAGTACTTTTACATTATTTTTTGTGTATGATTACTCTGAGATGTGAATGTGGCATTCCTGAAGTTTTAATACATGTGTCTTGATAATTCAAAGTTAAAAGTCGATTTGGTCGTTCTCCTGTTATTATAAAGGTCAACCTGGTGCACAAAGTATGTTGGTGTTCATTGTGTTTCGAATGTGATGAATAATTTCATGTTCATTTTTCTTTCAATAGTATCATGGATCACTTTCAGCACATCATATCCAACGTAAAATCTTTCAAAATTCCAAATATGTATGGCATATTGCTGAAAATTATCATTGATTTGCTATGGATTTATCTTTGCTAGAGCTTATTGGTGAAAAATAAGGCATGTATACTTGACATTGGCTGATATTCTTTGATATTCATAGCAAACCTGAAGTGTACTTCATTGAACTCTTCTTTACTATTCCTTGCACTTAGCTTTGCCATGAAAAAATTAAGTGTCTTTGTTTACAATTTTTTTGATTTACCTATTTTATTTTACCAAGAAACTCAAAGAAGAATTTATAGAACTTCTAGTACCTTATAGATCACATGCATATCTAGTTGTTGGATAAAATAAATGTACAAATTATTTGAAGTTCTCACTTACTTTTATTTACAGGATAAAGAGTTCAATAGTTGCTCTGCTCAAGAATTGTTAGAGCAACAGTCATCATAACAACAATCATAGCAGGATGAGATAGATGTTGCAACTTGGATGTATTACAAGATCGTGGAAGAAGTGATGGAGAGAAGAGTTTATGACCTTGGGTTTCAAGAGAAATTGGATTATGACTAGGATCCTACTTTTGATCCAAATGAACATCTCTCGAACACCACATTAGTTAGCTTTGTCCTTAAGGCTCTATTTAATTAGTCGAAGAATTGTTAATGCTTTAAGATTTATGTATTTTTGGATCTACTTGTTAATCTTTACTATTATTTCTAAAAAAATTAGGTTCTTTTTGTAAGTATTCAATATTAGTATTACTTTTCATATATATGTTTTACTTGGATTTTGAAATTATTTTGTAGCTAAATATAAAATTAATAATAGTATTTTACAAATAGCGACGGAATAGCTACAAAATTTCTTA
>JAJONQ010057264.1:0-32570 GCA_036250385.1 Solanum microdontum
TTAGAGTAGATTACAAACCCTAAATTCAAGATTTGAAGTAGAAATGAACATTAACAACTAAACCCTACTTAATTTTGAGAGGAAATATTGATTTTTTTATAAAAGGAACAAGGGTTAATGGTGGGGAAGAAGAAACAATGGTTTATTTAAAGGTGGGGAAGATGACTGTTGGAGAAGGAGGAATTTTTCGTCAAATTTCACCTTCTAACGCGCCTAGAGGCAGTGAGAACACCTCCCATGACAGGTCAGCACTCAGGTGTGTAGAAAATAGAGAAATTTAAAGTTCAGGTGGGTAATAGGACACCCGTAAAGTTGGAGTGTGTAGTTGGGATTTCGGGTATAGATTGGGGGGGTTTTAGACCAATTTCTCACTAGATTTATAAATAGATATTTAAAACAATAAATGAGTTAAAACTCGGTAAGTCAAAAATCGTATGTCTATACTAGCCTAAATTGAAAGCTAGCACAAACTTCTTGAGGCAATCTTTTCAACCTAAGTTCTATTCAAATAAATGAATAATAAAGGGAAAACATTCAAAGGTAACAACAATATACATTGACTGGCTATCCCTAAAAGATATCTCCCCTTAACTGGTGTTATTGTTTAGTAAAAATGTCTTTTAATGTAAATTTGTCATTTTTTATTTATGTAATTAAGATATAGTTGACTTGAATATTGTTTTGTATAAGGACATCACGAGCTACTTAATTGAATGAAATCTTAAAATACTTAAAGTTATTTTTTTTTGTTTAGCTAATTATATTATGAAGTATCACTCTCGTTTTCACTAATGCAGAAATAGTAATGTAGGTTTAAGAATTCAAAAAAAATGATGGGAATTCAATTTTTTATATTTTGCCATTTAGGGTATGTTGGTACGATGAAGAATATTTCTTTCAATACTTATACCCGAAAAGGATTAATAATTATCTCTCTCGATATTTACACCAAATTAATTAAGTGCAAAAATTAGTATTTTTAATACATATATTTATTGTTTAACATGATTAAATGCTTTGTATTTTTAATTTTCTAACTATTAAAGTTAAATTGATAAATTTCATATACACATTAAATATTGATAAATATTAATATTCTAAAATAAATGTGCACATTCTATATTTCTATTCAAAGTACAATAGGGGTTAATAAACTAACATCACGAATTTGATGAAAGCACAAACAAGGATGAAGAAGTTTGCAGATAAACATCGTACTGAGGTAGTGTTTGCATTGGGCGACTTGGTTTTTGTGAAGTTGAAACCATATCGACAACTTTCTGTACGGCTGCAAAAGTGTCACAAGCCTGGAAGACAATATTTTGGTCCTTTAAAGGTCATCAAGCGCATTGGAGAGGTGGCATATAAATTGGAGTTGCCGAGGCCAAGATACATCATATATTTTACGTTTCAGTTCTTAAGTGCTGCTTGGGCGAGCCTATCCAACAAGTAACACCATTGTAGATCCAAGATTGTCCTGACCAGACCGAGATATATGACTTAACTTTGAGGACAAGATCGATTTTCAGGAGGGGGGTAATGTTGTGAAATCAGTTGATACATCTGTTAATTTGGATAATAAAGAGGATGCGATGAATCATGATTTCTGCATTAGCAAACCGTTTCGGTGTACTAGAAGAGTAATTCCACCTATAAAGTTGGACAGTTACTTTTGGGCAGGAAGAAAGTCACGTGAGAAGGGCAAGAGTTAGTTATGGAATTAGTATAGAAGTATGAGAACGTTGGTAGGAAGGGATAAGGAAGTTATTTTTGATTCTGAATAATCTCATCTCCTTCTTTTGTCTTCTGAACTCCTTCTAGACTTCTAGTTTTAGATTTCAAGTCTATTTCCCTAAATCTTTATTTCCTATAATTTTATTTGTTGTGTCTTAGCGTATGTAATAGTATTCAGCAAAACATTATATGTGTTTGTACATGAAGACAATAGATCAGAATAGACAACAAAATAGATCACATGAAATGACGCACAAATAACCAATTAAAGAAATTTTAGAAATGATCAACACAAAAACAATGAAAAATTAAAAGTAAGTGATAAATAAGGGTATTAAAGTCCGAAATACTTACAGATACAACATCAAAAGCACAAATTTTGAGTGGATAAAAAAGGATCTTCTACAACACCATAAATCCACCAATCTGCAAATTCAACTCCGAAAATTCTCTACACAACACCAAGTGAACCTTCATAGTCAAAAATTGAAGATAATCAACGATTTAAATTCTTAAATTGAGAAAAAAAAATTGAAGAATATACATGGGAGTTTCAAAAATAGATGTAGAATGACAAAGAACACCTCGACAATGATTTACATGGCTTCTGACCATATTCGATCCAGAAGAAGGAACAATGAACCCGGTGACCTGCAAAAGATGCGGCGGTCATCTCTTATAGCATTCACAAGAGTCTCAAATTGTCATGAACTTAGACCTCGATTAATCCTTCGTGAGCATTTGATAACTTCTCACGAATTTTTCACAATCTTGTAAGCTCAAATAAATTCTTTAAAATTAAGATCTCTAAGAGAATGAAAGAAAGACTGAGAGAGAGATTTTAAAAAGACTTTTGTATTGCTTGTGAAAAATTGCTTACAACTTATTGGATCCTTTTGCAAATGAGAGTCCTCTATTTATACTACAATCTTAAGGGTTAAAGTATAAATAAAAATTACTACTCAAGTCCCTACATATTTATAATTTAAAAATTCAAATTCTAGAATACTCTACAACTCTAGAATATTCCAAGGACTTTCCATGTGATTCTATAACTTTCCCTGAGAAATCTCCATACTTTTCTAGAATATTCCACTAAGGACTATTCTTCTTACAATGTAACCATTCCAAGGAAATATCTAGGGGGTTCTAGAGTCTTCCACAAACCTCTACATAACTCTAGTTTCTTCCCCCTTTATATTCATGTCTTATTATAATGACAAAGTGGCGGGTCATGACACAAATTCTCTGTTTAATGTTAATTCTTAATCATGTTTTTTTTTTAAAATCAAAGCCTCTTATTGGGCCTCATCTTTTTCGTTGATTGTTTTTGGGCTTGTTGATTAAATAAAAATGTGTCATGCACCAATAATTTATCAAAAACAAAAATTTTTTTTTTAGCAAAATAGGCTTACTATTATTAACTCTGAGTTGGACGTCTCAGTGGGTTTATTATGCTTCCTTAGGAAAAAAACAAAATAAAGAAAACTTATTGAAACTCTCATAAACTCGCATTAATGCATCCTCACCATGCACCCGCGTTGCCTTAAATCCACACCATCCTCCATAGTCTCAAATCCACCCCGAACCCACCTCCCTCATTCTTATCCCTAGGCTCCGAACCCACCTCCCTCATTCTTATCCCTAGGCTTGTGTAAGAAAAGCTCATGACCATACAATTGCACAGCCCTATAACAATATCCTCTACACACTTTCTTGCCCTTTATTATTTCTAGCTGATGTTCGGATTTTTCATTCTCAATAACAGTCGGTAAATCATAAACAATCTAACATGAAATCCTATTAATTACTTAGGATCATAGGATTAAATTATTCTTACATTAACTTATACCAAAATTTTTTTTAGCCAAGATCACATATCTGAATTTGCCATAATATTTTTCTTGACTTAAAAACAAAAGACTAAACCATACTTTTATACTATTTATATAGTTATTTTCCTATTACTAATTTAAGATATCTATATATATTACCCTGTTTAATTCTTAATTATTCTAATTTAAATATTTACTTAAAAGTAAAATTTATGTATCCAAACTCTTATGAATTTTCATCATACTTTATACTTGCATTTATCTCTACCTTTTCCCTTTTACTTTCTTTTTTTGCTCTTTTATTTCTTCTTTTATATTTTTCCTCCTCCCCTTCTTTGTCAATAATTGGTTGCTTCCAATAATTCGTATTGCTAATTAAATACATATTGTTAAACGTTCTATTATCACATTAGAAATAATCTCTTACAGTTAACCATGTCCAATGAAATATACATCGATGATCTATGTACAACAAAGATAACTATCGAGATATCATTTAATTACATCTAATATAAAATATACAAAAGAAATAAATATTTGATGTAACTTCATGAGTAGGATCTGGTGAGAATATTGTATACACAATTCTTACCATTATCCTGAAAGTTAAACAATTATTTTCGACAGTTCTGTTAGAGATATAGAGCAAAATCGACGAGTTGTGTACCTTAATTTGCAGTGGAAGTCATTAATTTTGCTACTTTGATAGGATTGCACTCAAGTTCCTCTTTGAATCACTAGGAAACAAAGTTTGATTCACAAACTAAATGTCCTTTTAAGTTGGATGTCTTTAATCTAAGAATGATATTATTTTTCGTTCTTGTTTCTTTTCTTTCTCATTCTCTTCTGAATAGTGTAAAGATTTTATTTAAAATAAGGGATTGTGCACATTGGAGCAGTTACTATATAACTGTTCCCCCCTTATTTTAAATTAATACTTATCTTCTTTTTTGTACAGATAACAACTTTGGGCCGGGCCGGGCCGGGTTGGGTCGATCCACATGGGCGATCCACGACCCAAAACTTACAGCTCCCACTTCGCACATGGTGGACAAGACCCAAGCCAACACAACATCAACTACACACATAATTCATACTATAAATAGTTCGTGCGACCTGTGAGAATCAAGAGCTTACCCTTAAGGTTTTACAAGCCCCACATAGGAATCCAATCACATGTGGAAGGAGTTCACTACTCCTATTTGGATACTATTACTCACAATACCCCATACTCCATTCATTACTTCAGTAGTTACTTATTCGATCATTCATCCTCTTAAAGAGGTTAACTCGAGTTCATGTTTAACTTTATACAAATAATTACACTATATACCAATATGGTTAGTGCAATAGTTGGCTTGTGTATAAAAGTTTATTATTTAATTAATAATTTTTCCTTTCTACTCGAATCTATCTCTTCAAATTCAACTGCTTTACTAGACATGCACTGCATTGTCGAATCATTCCTGGCTATTAGTAACATGCTAAAGTAGCAACATCGATTGAAACTTCAAGAAATAGCAAAAGGTCAAAGGGTATTTCATTGAAAAGTCATTTTAACTTTTCAGAGTCTCACATATGATGATTTATGATGCCGAGATCTTTCTCGGTGAATGTTATGATGCCGAGGCCTTTGCCGGTGAGTGTTCTGATGCCAAGGTCATTTACCACAAGTGTTTATAAAGCCGATGAGAAATGGTTCTAGCTAGTGATGTAAAGCCGATGGGAAATGATTCTGACTAGTGATGTAAAGCCGATGGGAAATGGTTTCGGTGAGTGATTTGATATACAGGCGATGGGAAATGATTCCGGATAGTAATATTGTGTCGATGAGAAATGGTTCCAGTAAGAGAATGATTATGGTGACTTGATGCATTTTATGCTCATGCGTGACTTGTTTGTTAATTGTGATTGATGTACTTGTTGCATGTGGCTGAGCTACTTGACATTGAAATTTACTTATTCGATTTTTTTGATTGTTGAATTTTGAAGATTTATCTGTGAATATTAGGCCTTGTGAGCCGTGTATTGTAGAATTGCTAGGTTGGGCTGATTTTGGTGCAGGTTGTAGTTTGAGGAGGTTCGGTTAGAGTGTTAGTGGAATTCGATTTCTAGCTAGTTACTTTGTTTAGTAGGTTGCTTGATGGGTACCGTGTTGTTGGTACGCACCCCATGTTTCTAGACTTGTTTAGGTTCCAAGTCCAGACCCATGTAATTTTCTTCTTCCTCTCCTGACAGTCGAGGTTCGTTAAAGGATTTGAGTGGTAGCAGCTTATTATCCTAGCGGGCCCTTGTTTCCTTTTCTTTAAGCTTTGTTCTACTTGAGAAACAAAGACTGGGACTTGTACTTATCTTTTGAATTCTGTATTTTCATCAATAGCTTGTACACGTGGCAACCAAATTTTGGGGTATTGTTTAGAATGAATAAGTTTTCCACCTTTGTCTTATTCTTGCTTTATATTTCTGCATTTCTTTCATTTTCGTTGGGTTGATGCTGACTTGTCTTGGTGGAAAAAGACTAGTGTCATCTTGTCCATTTTTAGGTCGTGGAAAAATCGTAAAGTCCTCTGGAAGTTATTTCTTAAGGGTATTTGGATCTTTTGTATGCATTTAATACCTATATTGTGTCATTTTACCCCTATTTCTAATTCCTATAACTACGCTTCTACCCCTAAATTTACCCTAACTCTCTCATCCACTCAAATCTCCAATTCTCATCCACAGTCATCCTCTCCAAATTCTCTCACGATCAAGCAAGAACACATAGGGTTTCAAGCTTCAAAGTCTTCAATTCCTCCATTTCTTTTCAGCTTTGATCCTCAATGCATGTAGGGTTTCATCAATGGATTCCATTCACCCATTGAGTCCCAAGGTTTCTCTATTCTTCAAAGTTAAATTTCACTAAAATTGATTAGTTATTCATTCAATTCTTTATGGGCTCTAATTATGTTGATTTAATTGCTTGATTTTGATCTTATAATGATTGTTTTGACTCAATTACATGCTTTCCGATTGATTTCACATGAACCCATGCATTATTCTTGATTTTGACTATGAACCCTAAAAGACATGAATTTATGAAAAAGCTTGAATCTATGAATGATGCTTTCATGAAAATTATGCATGCTTTATGAAAAGGAATGTTTTATTAGCTAGGTTGCTATAATATGGGAATCAATTTATTGTGAAAGGTTTTCTCATATTAAGAAATCATGATTTGTGAAAGGTTTTCTCATGCATGGTTTAAGGAGCTACTCTATGATGTTTTAAGCTTGGATTTGTAACTTAATTGTGCTATTCCATGTATAATGATATGTTTATGAATATCACTATTTTGTTGGGATTTAACTTAGCACTGAGAGAACTTTGAGGTGGAGGAATAAATAGGGTGGTCTCTAGTAGCAACCTCTAGTTCCAAACTAAGTGCTCCATAGGATTGCCTTAAATGGCCTAGCTAGTGAATCCACATATAGCATATGATATGATACATAGTTCTACCTTCGAAAGTAGAATCTCCCTTCTCCATGTGGGAGTTACATTGGGTTCCGTGTTATAGCCCGCATAGTCTATTGTCAGTTAAAGCTAATATCCTATAAAATGAGCTAAGTTATCTTTAAGGTTTTATGAAGCTTTCAAGATGATTTTAAGATTCATTGACCATGTTCATAATTTATGATTCTTCTTTAAAAGATTTACTATGTTTAGCCTGGTCATGCATATCAAGTTTTCAATTATGTCCCCTTGTGATCATGTTTTATTTTTATTGCATATCCCTCATACTTAGTACATTCTATGTACTAATGCATATTTTTGCCTACATTGTTTAACTAATATAAGGTCTGAAGATCTTCCTCCTCCCACTCATGGCTAGTTGCTTGTTCATTCAAAGTTTTAAGAGTTGGTGAGTCCTCATGTTCCGAGGAACATGTCACATTATTTTTCTTTCATATGTCTTTAGTTTTTGGATGTTGTACGTGGTGTACAAGTTGCATCCCGACTACTTCTTTTGAGATGTTAGAATGGCTTAATGAGACTGATTAAACTTCCACTTTTATGTCAAAGCTCTTTTATTTATTGGGACGTATTACCTTTACTTCTCATATTTTCTATCATGTTGTATTGTATGTATGTTAAGTGGCTTGTGTATGGCCATTTAGGGTCTTATGCGTCATGTCACGTCTAGGGTGTACTTTGAGTTGTGAAAAACTTGGTATTCAAAGCACAAAGTTTTAGAAAAGGTCCTAGGATGTCTGACAAGCCGCGTTGATTAAAGTCTTTTTCATAAGTGTGAAAAGTGCCATCTATATGAATAGGAGGCTACAAAATATTTAGGAAACTTCACTCCTTTCATTACTCTAATGTCTTGACATAGAGTCTATCTCTATAAAGATACTCCTCTTAAATCGTGTTTGATCCTTTTAGAGATATGGCCCCCCGAATAGCTTACCTGGAAATGAATGCGGGAAACAATAATGTGAAGCCCGAGGTCCCTCAAGTTCTGATTGCCTTTTGACCAAGCAAGTGATTTCAAGGGTAATTGGGATGATCATTTACCTTTGATCAAGTTTTGTTATAATAATAGCTATCATTATAGGATTAGGAAGGCACTGTTTGAGGCTCTTTATGGTAGGAGGTGTAGGTTTTCTATGGGTCAATTTGAAGTTTGTGAGGTTGCTTTGACAGGGTCTGAGTTGGTGCATGAGGATATGGAAGAGGTTCGACTTATTTGTGAAAGGTTTAAATTGGCTCAAAGTCGATGAAAGTCTTCTACCAATATTAGAAAAAGAGAACGTGAATATCATGTTGATTATTGGGTTTACTTGTGTCATGACCCAAAATCGCAAGTCGTGATGGCATCTATGTTCCAACCGATAGGTAAGCCAACCCAATAAGTTATCAAATTCAACTGAAACGTGAAAAGGTAAGTAGCAAGCAAATATCTAAAATACTAAGTATTCGAAATAAATGTGAAAAACAGAAATACCACCCCAAGTTTTTAGTGTCATAAGTGCAAGAGCTTCTAAAGTTAATACAAGTGTAGTATGAGTACGAAACCACGTGTACCCAGTATATCTAATAGACCGACAACAAAGAAATAGTGACATGAGTATATAGGAAAATAATCCTTTACTTTTACAAGTCCACAATATAATAATCAACCAACTTTTCATCAATATGGATAATCAAATGTCATGTAATGTCCAACCACCATAAAAAGCCCATAATCAACAAGAATGAGGGATGTAATGAGATGCAATGTCATGTGACCCCATGAACTGATATGCCTCAGAGGTCAAGTACTCTCTCAATTGTATATATACATGATACTCCTCCGAAATACATCGAGAGTTCATGACCCGTGGGGGACTCGCGAGGTCCATATACCGATACAAACGATCTCCACATGTCTATGCAGACGATCTCAACACACTATCATAAAATCAAACAATTTCCGCACGGACGATCTCTACTTGCCCAAATTATAATCTTTGCATCTCACAATCCCCAACACGGACAATCTCCACGTGCCCAACTTATACTCAATCTCATGGCAATGCATGTGCACAATATGATTTCAATAAAAGGGGATGATGAAGTTTCTCAATAAATCAAATGTCTCTATGACACATAATCACCTCAATTAATATACGGGTTCAATAAAGAAACACAACCACACAAAATAAATCAAGTCACTAAATACATCAGCTAATGCCCATATGCTTTGGCATTCTTGAATTACAATCTATCATATTATAGTAATAAATGTTTCCTTTAATAACAATGATACTCGTACCATAGCCAACTTACAAGTTTCCAACCAATCATGCCATTCTAATGATTATACAACTATTAACTAACAAATAATTCCTACCCACTAATGCCATCATTATTAATTGCAAAAAAAATTAATGGAAAGAGGTATACATTTTGGTACCTGAAGCCATTTGCCCCAACGAGGTTCTGTGTTAGCGGGGGCTGCTCTCATCAATTCTTATTTTCTCCCAAATTGTGATTTAAAATTGCTAAACCCCATTAACTTATTTTCTTATATGGGTCAAGTGATATAGGGTATTAACTGAATTATGAACTTGACCCATAAGTATTAACTAAAATTAATTATTTAAAAAAATACCCATTAATTAAATAACCATAGTTAAACAAATAATTCATAATTCTTATTTAATATTTACGGGAAGAGTCTTTTATGATAGACAGAGGTCTAATACTCAAAACAAACTAACGGGTAGTTACATCATCTACCACTAAAACAAACGTTCGTCCTCGAATGGTAAAAGGATAAAACGTAATTGAACGCTTAAAACCTATGGGGATATCTGATTTACATGTCCAACTCATACTCCCAAGTAGCCTCTTCAATTGGATGACGCTTCCATTGAACCTTTACTGAAATAATCTCATTCGCCCTCAACTTTCGAATTTACCTATCCAATATAATAACAAACTCCTCCTCAAAAGTCAGATTGTGATCAAGTAACACTAACCCCGACTGAATCACATGAAAACCAACCCAATGGTACTTGTTTAACATTGAAATATGAAGAACAATGTGAACACTCGACAATTCAGGTAGCAAAGACAACACATAAGCCACCCCACCAATATGTTGAACAATCTCGAAAGGACCAATATACCTTGAGCTCAACTTGCTCTTCTTCCCAAATCTCACCATACCCTTCATGACTGAAACCTTCAACAGAACCTGCTCTCCAACCATGAACTGTAGATCACAAACCTTCGATCTACATAGCTCCGATGCAAGCAAATTGTCTCTCAAAGTAAAGCTTGGCTAACTTCTTTGAATTTTTAAATAGTCCAAATTTATACGAGATATGTAGACTTGCTCAACCGATCCACAATGACCCATATAATATCAAACTTTACCCAAGTCCATGACAATCCTATCACAAAGTCCATAGCAATCATTTCTCACATCTACTCTAGTATGGATGTCCTTTGACTAACATCTCAAGACTTATGGTGTTCATACTTCACTTTCTGATAAATGATACATCTTAGTAGACCTCGGATGAATAGAATACCTCAAACTAAGGATCTCCTCCATGACCAATCTAGTAAACTCACTTATCCAAAGAACATAAACAAGATCATTTTTCCTCAAAACTCCCTCACCATCATGAATTTCCTCCTTGGGTTTTCCTTGTAACACCTTGTCTCAAATCTTATACATTTTTTCATCACCAAGTTGTCGAACTTGAATCTGCTCCAATAAGAAATACCTTACCTCCCTGTAAGTAAAATTCTACCAGATTTTAAAATATCAAGTTTTACAAAGTTATTGGCTAAGGATTTGGACATTCATAGCCAAGGGACACTCTCCCACATAGGTAGACTACCCATACTCACCGCTTTTCAACCTAAGACAACTACTATCACATTCGCCTTGTCCAAACAATAAACAATAGTCTTTCCATAGTCCTTGAGTAACTCTAACCATCTCTGTTGTCTCAAATTTAGATTCCCCTTATTGAATACATTCTGAAACACCTAATTATACACACCATAAATATAATGTCTTCAAAACTTTAATGCAATATCACAACCGCTAAGTTCAAGCTATAAGTAGGATAGTTTTTCTCATGAATTTTCGACTACCTCGAAGCATAAGCTATCACTTCTCTTTCTACATCAATACCCATCCAATAATAGCTCAAGAAACATCACAATAAACGAGAACATCCTCTCCTTACACAGATAAAGTCAAAATTGGAGTAGTAGTAAATAAAGTTTTGAGCTTTAGGAAGCTCACCTCACACACATCAAACCACTGGAAAGCCACTTACTTCAAAGTCAATCTAGTCAATGTGCATGCAAAGAATGAGAACATCATCGATAATAACCAACAAGGCCTAAGAACTCTGAATCTCGATAATGGAAACAAATTTGTCCCAATTACAAACTCCTTCAATCTCCTTGGATTCCACCATAATACCTTTCTTGCTCACTATACATTCCAAATATGCCACCAAACTAACCAAAGCTCACACCTTAAAACATGCATAGATCTTAATCTTTCTTCAGATTTTAAAGAACAATCCTCAAATGATACTCATGATCCTTCTTACTATGGGAGTATACTAATATATCATCGATGAAGATAATAATAAAGGAATCCAAGTATGATAGAAATAACCCATAAAGATATATTTGATCTAATAAATCTCTTACTCAACAATTCTTGTTACTATCCTTCAATTTCACAAGAGCATTCCAATAAGAAATGATAGAAATAGGTGAAGTGTCCAACTCTAAACCAATACTAAATTATATATCACGATCAGGTGAAACACTTTCAAGAACTCTTTAACCACTGTAATACATTCTAAAGGAGATGTATTGTTACCATTATGACGAACATAAGTAAAATAGACGAGGCATTATTTTTTTAAACCATATGGTGAGACTCCAAAAATCAAAATACCTTTCTCGTACAAGTACTAAGAGTTTCCTTCCACTTTAGTTTAGGAAAAGTTGACATATCTTAGGTTATTATCTTGGTCTAATAGTATGAAAATGCATGATAGGGAGAAATTCCATCAATATCCAATATGATGTTGAAATTTACCATATTCAGAATAGGTAAGTTTGTTCATGTGTCATGTACTACCAAGTGAATAACATAATTGATCTACCAGTAAGAACCATCTACTGGTGTAGGAATATGTATAGACATAAAATAAGAGTCATGAAGCATATTCAAACCCAAAATAAGATATGTACTTATGAAAAATGAAGTATATCCACACTTGAAATGAAACTGTAGTCAATTAAGAGCATATCGAAGGATATCTTTACCCACCTTGGTTGTACCAATACAATTAGTTATTTACTAATAAAATATTTCCAATGAAAACTGTATTAGTCTATTATCTATGTAGCAATTATAACTACTATGCACACGTCTTGATGGACATCCTCATATAGTTTCATACAACTATCCCTTCCAAAATTTCTTAACTAAAGAATCGTTCTTCACTCTTAGTTTCAATCAATATTACTGATCCTTAATTCAAGATATGAAAGGATGTTCACCACTTGAATGTATCAATATCTATCATTAACACATTATATTAAATGTCATTATTGACTGCTATCCAATTTAGCCTTTTATATTTTCTTGATGAATTAGACTTAGTCTACATCGTGGCTCCGAAATATGAATACCAACATGGATATAGTGCCACCTAACTTAAACTATTCAAAATGTCTTGAGTATACCTCTACTCTAAAGGATAAAAGAAAATATATCATATGAATCTTATAACAAGTCTTACCCTTTCAAATGTCATTAGAAGAGGTCACATTTTATATCTTCTTCCTCATAGCCTTACTATAGTCACTATCCCCTTATTTGATCAATAGATCTTTACTAATCTTACACTACTCTTAAAAACATCAACATTATACCATTTCAATACTAAATTATCCATTTATTATAAATACAGGTCATAAAACTGTCCAAAAAAAAAATTCAAATAAAGTTCAAGTATCTTTGTCTAATCACACCTGGAGCAAATCATTCTTACATATTTCAGCCTCATCAATTACATTCTTTAGAATAGAAAAACTCATTACCAAGTTATTTTGTTAGCAACACAACACCCGTACTATACCACATAATGTCATCCCAACCACTGGTCTATATTTTAAAATGCTTTATCATCATTGGCGAGAGAATGGAACAATGAAACTTTGACCATAAAACCGAATCGCATACACACGATAAGGAATGGAAGAATGAAGTTTCCTAAAGTCCTTTAGCCTCTCAAAGATAAGTAATGAACGTCTGCGCACTGATCCACAATACTCTACTAGACTCAGCTCTTGTACTCATGAGATCGATAAATCTAGGGCTCTGATACCAATTTGTCACGACCCAAAATCACAAGTCGTGATGACACCTATGTTCCCAACCGATAGGTAAGCCAACACAATAAGTTAACCAATTCAATTTAAATATGAAAAGGTAAATAGCAAGCAATTATCTAAAATACTGAGTCTTCGAAATAAATGTGGAAAATAAAAATACCACCCCAAGATTTAGTTTCATAAGTGCAGGAGCTTCTAAAGTCAATACAAGTCTCTAATTATTTAACAAGTCTAAACATAAGAAATATCCTATCAGAATACAACCACAACCTAATGTATAGAGATAGATGAAGGTATGGGCCGCAAATTATCCAAGCAACTCACCACAACTCCAAGATAATCCAAACTCTGACTCAAGCTCCACGAAATGCGCTAAAATTTGAAATGAAATATGCACCACAAAATAGTGAAGCAAGTGTAGTATGAGTACGAAACCACGTGTACCCAGTATATCTCATAGACCGACAATGTAGAAGTAGTGACAGAAGTATATAAGAAAATATTCCTTTAATTTTACAAGTCCACACTATAATTATCAACCAACTTTTCATCAATATGGATAATCAAATGTCACGTAATGTCCAACCACCATAAAAAGCCCATAATCAACAAGAATGAGGGATGTAATTAGATGCAATGCAATGTGATACCATGAAATGATATGCCTCAGATGTCAAGTACTCTCTCAACCGTATATACATGATACTCCTCAGAAATAAATCAAGAGTTCATGAATCATGGAGGACTTGCGAGGTCTATATACCAACACGGACGATCTCCACGTATCTGTGCAGACGATCTCAACGCACTATCATAAAATCAAATAATTTCCGCACAGACAATCTCCACATGCCCAAATTATAATCTTGGCATCTCACAATACCCTGCACGGATGATCTCCACTTGCCCAACTTATACTCAATCTTATGTCAATGCATGTGCACAATATGATGTCAATTTGATGAAGTTTCTCAATAAATCAGATGTCGCTATGACATATAATCACCTCAATTAATATACGGGTTCAATAAAGAAACACAACGACACAAAAGAAATCAAGTTACTAAATACATCAGCTAATGCCCACATGCTTTGGCATTCTCGAATTAAAATCTATCATATTATAGTAATAAATGTTTCCTTTAATAAAACAGGTACTCGTACCAATGCCCGTCACACCATTGGTATGAGACTCCCATCTTTCGCCCTTACCCATTGCCTATTCTTTTTTTAATATTTAATTAGGAAAATGCCCTTCAACAAAATTTGAAAGTCTTAACATACCTTGAATGTTGAACGCGTATCACGAATCCTCAAGATTTCGCCTTTCACCTTTGTAAAGCTTCAGAACATTCAAAATCTATCAAATATGCATTAATTGTAAGTAAATGGGCATGTTGACATCCATATTGATATACTTCTACCTCATATCCCAATAATCACTTCTAAGTTGTAGAGTCCAAATTTATAATTAAGTTCCTAATCTTGATACCAATTTGTATATCAACTCTAATACTTCTCTAAATTTCAAACCTAGGGGTAAGTCTCAATTTCTCAATTATCATAATTTTAACGGTATTCATGTAACAATACACCTAACATTTAATAAGGTGTCTCAATATATCAAACTTGAACCATAATATAATAATCATAAAAATTGTTTTGATACCAAGACCCAAGCCATAGCCACTAATCTTAATTACGAAACACTGTATACAAACCTACGGAAGCTATTTGTGCAAGAATGAAAATTACCCCTATTCCATATTCATGAAGACAGCAACCGAACGGAAAAAACAAAGGTGACCATACAGTGAAACAAAAAAAAGGGTATGGATATTACAAACGGGAGAAGGAAATTTCAAGAGGAATATCACTTCTCCTTACGGTCAAACTTACAAACTTACAACTAATCATGTTATTCTAATGATTATACAACTATTAACTAACCAATAATTCCTACCCACTAATGCCATCATTATTAAATGCAAAAAAAATTAATGGAAAGAGGTATACATTTTGGTACCTGAAGCCATTTACCCCCACAAGGTTCTCTGTTCACGGCGGCTGCTCTCGTCAATTCTTATTTTCTCCCATATTGTGATTTAAAATTGTTAAACCCCATTAACTTATTTTCTTATATGGGTCAAGTGGTATAGGGTATTAACTGAATTATGAACTTGACCCATAGTATTAACTAAAATGATTTATTTAAAAAAATACACGTTAAGTAAATAACCATAGTTAAACAAATAATTCATAATTCTTATTTAATATTTATGGGAAGAGTCTTTTATGATAGAAAGTGGTATAATACTCAAAACAAACTAACGGGTCGTTACAACTTGAAAATATTACCCATGAAGGGTGATGAGATTCGTAAAGAAGGTGAAGCTTAGTCCGTGCTATGTGAGCTCATATAAGATTTTGAGGCGTATTGGCAAAGTTGCTTATGAATTAGAGTTACCTAATGACTTAGCATCGGTATATCCGGTATTCCATGTCTCTTTGTTGAAAAGTGCGTTGGAGATCCGACATCCATTGTAGCTTTTGAAACTTTGGGAGTTAAAGAAATTCTTTTGTATCAAGAGGTTCCAGTTGAGATTCTAGACTGTCAAGTTTGGAAGTTGAGAAATAAAGAAGTTGATTCCGTGAAAGTTCTTTGGAGGAATCAATTAGTTGAGTGTGCTACTTGGGAAGCCGAAGCCGATATGATGTTCAAGTATCCTCACCTCTTTCCATCCGCTCCTACTCTAGCTTGAGGTATTAGTTCCTCATGGTTCATTGCTTTGGATTCATACATTTTAGTCATTCTCATGTTTCTATATGCATGCATGTTTATGAAAACTTGATTTTTGATGTTATGATTTAGCTTGGAGTGATTTTTTCTTATTTATGTACATTTGATGAGATTTGCATTCATGTTGGGTTGTTAGTTTCTCTTATACTCTATTCATGCTTGCTTGAGTCTCATTCAAGGATGAATGTTCCCAAGGGGGAGATATTGTAACACCTAAGAAATTGAAAGTTTAGTTTGGGTTGAGAAAGTTCAAAAAATTTGCAGAAGTCTGGTGCTACGTCTTGACCTACGAATCGTCGAGAGTTCTATGGGTCGTAGGAAAGGTTTCATAGGACCTTGTTTGAATTATTGGAAAATGTCAAGTCTCTGGTGATGAGTTACAATTTAACATGATGAGATGTCGAATGGACTACGGGACATAGGTGGTGTACGTGAGATGGTTCTAGAGTTAGTAATTTGGGAGGACAAGTGATTGACGGGTATGTACTACAAGTCATAGTTGGTACTGCAGACTGTAGAGTGGAAATCATGGAATGACAGTTGGACTTAGGTGATTTTTGGTAATGTGAGGTCTACGGGTAAGGTCTACGAGCTGTAAACCTGATGACGATCTGTTTGGAGTTTCAATCTCTAGTTTCTGATCTTCGGTTAAAGAGGACGGACCGCAGTCTGTACTACGAACAGTACTCCCTCAATCGTAGATTTGTCTGACAGTTATCTTTTTAAGGATATTTGGGTTTTTTCCTATGCATTTAATACATATACTATGTTGTTTTGAACCTAATTCTAAGTCCTATAACTTACTTTTAATTCCTAAAATTACCCAAACCCTCTCATCCTCTCAAAACCTCAATTCCCATCCAAGTTTATCCTCTCCAATTCTCTTTAAAGTTCAAGGAAGAAAAGCTAAGGTTTCAAGCTTCAAGGTGTTCTTTCTATTGCTTTGCTAGGCTTTGATATCAAGGTATGTGAAACTTCACCAGTGGATCTTTTTCATCCATTGGGCCCCAAAAGAATCTCAAATTCTTAAATTGATTTCACCTAATTTCATTAAGGTTCCATGCATTACGATTTAATTTTTTGATTTCAATCTTTTTATGCATGATTTGATTCAATTACATGGTTTTCAATTGATTTCATATGGAGTAACACCCCAAAACCAAGTAAGCTAAACTAGGGTTAAGTGTGTGGGGGTAACATGCCATGGAAGAGGGCAAGAACCTAAGAGGCCTAAGGAATTGTTGAAGGAAAATATTTTCTGCCCAAGTCAACTTGGCAAGGCAGTGTGGTCGCCAAAGCTACTTGGTGATCCGCCAAGTAGAAACCCGATCGCCCAGTGGACAGCCTAGGAAGCCCAAGGTACTGGAAATTTGGGTGAGCAAAGTTGGGCCTCGTCGTTCCAGTTGGCGCATCGCCCAATGCATCACCCCATCGCCTAGTGGACCTGTCTCCTTGAGGGAGCTACTGTAAATTTAGGCAAGCCAATGGTCCATTTGGTGAGTCTCCAAGTGCCCTTGGTGAGCTTCAACGTGAAAACCTGTAGATTTTTAAGTTGAGGTCTTTAATGTCTTTTCAAATTTCTTAAGCAATACTACATCATTTTTCTCTTAACCTAGAAAGTATATAAGTATTACTTTCCCAAATTTCCCCTAACCTAAGTCATTCTTTGAAGAATCAAAAGAAAAACCCAAGAGTTTCCTCTCAAGTATTTCTCTATGTAGAACTTGAAGAAGAAGAAAGAGTTCAAGCTAGGACAAAAGTAAATTCTCCAATCCTCAAGCATTTGTGGGATTTGTAATCAAGGTATGATGGCTTTTAATCCATGGACTTCTTTCATCCATGGAGTTCCTTAGTTTTCCCCAATTGTGAAGATGAAATCCCCAATTTGAGTTAGGGTTTCTTCCAATGTCGTGGGTATTGATGAATGTTGGTCCAATTGAGTAGATAATGATTGTTTATGATTGAATTGGTAGTAAATCATGTTTCTAGGATGAAATTACATGTACCCATGCTATTCCATTTTTCTAACCTAGAATTGATGAAATTAGGTTTTATGTCTTGAAGGGAAACTTCATGGGTTTAGATACATGTACCGAGAATACGATGTCACAACTCAGGCCAAAAGCCTAAGTTGAGGGTGATTAAAACCTAAGCAGAAAGGAAAAGTGAAAAAGAAGGTTCAACCAGTTAGCTGAAAGAACAAAATGTAAAAAAAAAAGGCTCATGGGAGGTACTAAAATGAAGAAAAAGAGGGAATCGCTCAAAAAAAGTTGTGTGCGAATGAAACTCTGGAGAACCAAGGTACTAGTAACTCACAAACCCAAAAATCCATTCGCTAGCCTGAGCCTATGTTACAAGCTGATAAAGTCCAACAGTGATCCTATTCTAGTTGTTCTAAAGATAGAGTGTAGAAAGCAACCGCAAACCTATGGTCTTTGTTGTTACTGTGAGAAGTTCTTTGAGAGTGCAAGCGTAGAACTTAATCCTAATTATCATGCATGAGGGACTTCTTTCGTGTGAGGACACAGTGATTGCATTTGATAGTAGATTGTGTTAGCTGATAGTACACATGCATAAGCATGGTCGACTGTAAGTAATGGGATGTCACATATTGATCCTTGCATGTTAGATTGATGGTTTTGGATACAATTTATGATTGAAATGGGTGTTGCACAATTTCAAAAAGATTTTGAATGTTTGACTGCGAAATGCATTATTTTTCTCATCACTTGAGGACAAGTAATGGTTCTAAGTTGAGGGTGTTGATGTGCCGCAAAATCTTGGCTAATTTGATGCTTAAATACTGAGGATTATTACTAGAATTGGGTGTATTTATGTGGATATGATGTGTTTGTTAGTGTTTGTATAGGTAAAATAGGTGGACGTGAAAGAAGATAAAAAAGGAAGAAAATGCAGTGAAAGTGAATTGAAGCGAGTAAAGACCACGGTTGGCCTCACGGACCGTGGTCTTTCACTACGGATCGTGATGAGGGTTGTGAAGTACCTTTCCAATGAGTAGGTGTGGAGAAGATAAATTGTCGAAACATCAAGTAAAGACCACGGACAACCTCACGGGATGTGGTCCTCACAATGGTCTGTGGTAGTGTCCATACAGTTAAACCAGTGAAGAGACCTTGAGAAAGTGAAGATTGATTTGGCCAAGTGAAGACCATGGGCACCTATACGAATCGTGGTCAGTGTCACGAACCATGGTGATGTCCATGACAAGATTACACTACATAGGCTTTGAAGAACCAAGTTTGCAAGTTCCCAAGTAAGGATCATGAGGGGCTTCACTGATCGTGAAGCCCTTGACGGATCGTTAGAGCATTCGTGAATTTGCCCGACATCTCAGTTCTACTTCGAGTTGGACTCATTTTAGACATTCTATTTGAATTAATTAGATAATTTTTTGTTTTTATTTCGTCATATCAGGAACGAGTGACTAAGTTTCAAATATTCTTAGCTTTTGTTTTGGACGATTAATATTGAATCAAGTTTCGAAGTTGGATTTTCAGTTTTGAATTATCAAGTGCTTATCGATATTGCATAATTTCGTAAGTACTTTCTTATCATGTTTTCATTTTATAATTTTGTATGTTTATGTAAAATCATGAGTGGCTAAACACCACAACTGGGATTGTGGGATCTATGACGTACATCTAAGTGTAATTTCGTAAGACAAGTAGAAGGCAATTTATATTTGCAAGTCATAGTTCATCTTTCATTATTCACGTATTCTAATGAGTGAACGTATTAGAATTAGCCTGTATCTGTCATTTGTTCGAGAGAAAAGTGATGTTAGGGAAAAGCTGAATTAACCTGATGAAATGGAGTCAAAGTAAGTTGAATTAACTTGATGAAATGGAGTCAAAGTTCGAGTTCGAGAGAAAAGAACTTTAACACTACCCGAAGCGAGAGTAAAACTTGTTAACACTCTAGGACTGAGAGGGCTTGAGTGAAAGTTATCTAATTAGACTGAGAAGTGTTAGACATATCTAACTCGCAAATACATAGATGAATTGCCTAAAACTCATTTATGGAAAAACACTAGATTCAACGTTATGGGAAACACAGTCCTAGTTTCATTTAATTATCAAAACAACTTTAAAATCAACAATCTATTAATTGTTAAACTCGATCGTATTTAATAACTGTGGTTACTAGAGTTTTACAGATAAACCTATTTTACATTCTGTATTTGTTTTCTCTTTAGGAAATAATAACAACATTTGGGTAAACGTGACAGTGAAGCCATTTCTGTAAAGAAATTCTATGTGGGATCGACCTTAACTCACGTTGAGTTCTAAAAATTGACTTCGACCATTTATACTTCTTAATTGAATTGTAAGTTTGGACGTATCAAATTTTGCCGCTGCTGCCAGGGACGTATCTGAGTACCCGATAGTGTGTCAATTTATTGATTTGCATATTAATGTTTCTGTTTTGTATTTCTCAGGTACTATGGCTTCGCGAAGAAAGAACGAAGCTCCATATTCCTCACCTACTGCTTCTCAATTCGAAGGTGATAACACTTCGGAGTGTAGTAGTTCAGAGGTTTAGATAAATACCACTATTGACAATCACCCAGCTTGAACTACTAGATCCCATACAGCGAGGGCCGATCTCCAGAACACTCCTTTCCAGTCTGAAGAGGAATGTAGTAGTTTTGATAACTGTGAGGAATCAGGTAACCAGTATGATAATGGCTCGGGAAGTAATGCAGAGTCTGTGAATTGCTCTCAGGAGGATGCAACCTTCCCTCCACCTGCAGTAGAAACAGAAGCTGAAACTGGAGCACGGGAGGAGGCAGGTGTTGTAGAAGTGGAGGAGGACATTACCACTAATGATACAATGGTCCAATATGTCCACCTCCCATAGCAAGACAACAGCTGATTGACTGTTTCTGTTCTATATGGACAATGAACATATTCGAGGACTTCTTCAAGAATGGAATTGTGAACAAGTCGGGTGGCTTTAAGAAATAGACCAATCATGTTGGAGACTAGAGTGATAGTGGCGGATATCAAATCATTCCCTGATATGTACAAGATATTTTTGCTGCATCAGTTTGGCTAGATGAACAATGCACCTGGAGAATTTTCTAGCCATCTGACCCGAGAGTTTTATGTTTCATATGCAGCCACATTGATGAACTTTGTTACAGAGACCGAGACAACTAAACGTGGGCAGAAGGACATTCCTAGTACCTGGGCACCGCTTGATTCAATTATGGTTCGAGGCACATCCGTGAATATCTCCGAGTCTACTATCAACAGGATGTTGCCTTGTCTAGAATACAAAACACCAGTTTCAGTTTGCCTTTTTTAGGGCAAACATCATATTGTAACTAGTGAAGCCAAGATGGAGGTTCAAAGTTCTCGTGAGCGCATCATGCATTGGATTGCTAGGCAAATTTCCTTAGAGGGGGAGAATGTATCTTGGGTTATAGGTTTGCCAATACACATTACCAAAACATCATTTTCATTTCCAGCCAAGGTCTGGTGGGTTGTTGTCTGTGCACAGTTGAAACCTACATGTAATGATAATACCTTGTCTCCTTCATTGGCTTCTTTGGTAGATTGCCTCATGGCTGGTTACCCAGTAAAAGTAGGGCGGATCATAGCGACAAAAATGAGGGATAGGGCACAAAATGAGAGAGCCAGACTTCCATTTCCCTATCTGATAGGGAAATTGTGTCGGCAAGCAAACACCCTCCCCAAATAGGCTAGTGGACAGGTGGAGTGAGGCATTTAGGCTCACTAGGCTTCAAAAATAAAAGATGTTTCTAACCATCTCTTTGGTACGAAAGCCGGAGGTGTAGGTTCTTTGGCAGTGGTTCCTCATGTACCGATCGACATTCCACATGCGGATAGAGGTCCAGAGTAGGAGGAGTCATCATAGCTATCTACAGAGGCACCACCGCCACCAGCTTCAACCTCCCAGGCTCTAGGTACTTTTTGTCACTATTCCTACTCTATTCCTTGAGAAATTGGTTGCAGATCACCGACAAACTAGGACCTTAGTCGACCAAATTGTACGTTGGATGCCATAGCTCATAGAGCAAGATGTGTTAGCTGTGGAAACGAAAATAAAAAATGAGATGCGAAATGAGCTGGCTATCTTAAAAGACTAGATGGATGGTTTGGATGTCCTTGTCCAAGATCGGTTGCGGGCTGCCGGTCAAGTCAATACTAATGAGTTCAAGATGCAAATGGTCGAGATGCAAGCTCAGGTTGCTCAACTGGCTGAGAAGTCAGTACATGTTCCTACTCCGGTCATGCCAGAATCATTGATGAGCTTGTTCGGTGAGTCGCCTACCACTTAATCCCTTCACGACTTCTGGGGGAACTCCCTAAAAGTAAATCTAGCAAGAGAAAACACAAAGCTGGAGAGTCTGATGAGGAGCTGTCGGCTGACTTATCCAAAGAACAAAGAAGACAAAAAAAGGGCCCGCAAGGCTTCAAGGAAAAAGGCACAAGAGGATGAAGCACTTACGTAACAACAACGAGATGTAGTGTTAGTTGGCGCTTCTTGTAGCGGAGTACATGTCCCGGTTAGTGGTAGCCAGCCTGACCCAGAGCTAGTTTCTGAAATTGCACCCGTTGATAAAGGTGCCAAAGCTGATCCAGATACCGGTGCCTAGTGCGCCATAGGTATGATCCCTCCTCATAGCCCTGTATTGTTTTTCTTCTTTGACTTTAAAGGAAAAGTCTTTTTTTTTTGGGAGGGGGTGGTGATCAACCTGCATGTTATAAGTTACAATGAATGGAGATTAACTATGTGTTTGTGTGATAATTGTGATTGTTGTGTTTGTGTTTTTGAGGAAAATGTGAAGTTTTTGGGTTGAGCTATGCATCAGCTAGTTATGTTTGAAATGATAGCCTTAATCTGAAGTTTGATTGTTAGTCTCTTTAGATGATATCTTAGATACTCATGCGTTGAAGATTGCTAGTCTGAAAATAAATTGGTGAACCAAGAAACTAGAGAATGTAGTCATGTGTCGTGTGTGTGTGAGGTTTGCTCGAAGTCTAACGCTAGGAGCATAAACTAGAACTTGCCCGAGTAGTCTTGCTTAAATATGAGAATAACTGGATAAGAAAGGATGAGTAGGCCATTTTTGCTAAGCCATTTAAAAGCCAAAATTAAAACAACCAAATAAAAAACTTATCACTTGAACCTGATTTGAACCCGAGAACCAATTTTGTTCTTACCCATTAAATAACATATCCTTGGGTCTCCAAAGATACGGTGTCACAACTCAGGACGAAGGCCTAAGTAGAGGGTGATTACAACCTGAACAGAAAGGAAAAGTGAAAAAGAAGATTCAACCAATTAGCTGATAGCACAAAATGTAAAACAATAAGAAAATAAAAAGAAAATAATGGTTGTTGGGAGGTACTAAAATGAAGAAAAAGAGGGAACGCTCAAAAAAAGTTGTGTGCGAATGAAACTTTGGAGAACCAAGGTACTAGTCACTCACAAACCCAAAAATTCATTACCAGCTTGAGCCTATGTTACAAGCTGATAAAGTCCGACAGTGAACCAATTTCGGTTGTTTGAAAGATAGAGCGTAAAAAGCAAGGGCAAGCCTATGATCTTTTGTTGTTACTATTAGAAGTTCTTTGAGAGTGCAAGCGTAGAACTAAGTCCCAATTATCATGAGTGAGGGACTTCTTTGGTGTGAGGACACAGTGATTGCATTTGATAGTAGATTGTGTTACCTGATAGTACACATGCATAAGCATGGTCGACTGTGAGTAATGGGATGTCACATATTGATCTTTTCATGTTAGATTGATGGTTTAAAATACAATTTGTGATTGAAATGGGTACTGCACAGTTTCAAAAAGATTTTGAATGTTTTATTGCGAAATGCATTATTTTTCTCATCACTTGAGGACAAGTAATGGTTCTAAGTTGAGGGTGTTGATGTGCCGTGAAATCTTGGCACATTTCATGCTTGAAAACTAAAGATTAATACTAGAATCGGGTGTATTTATGTGGATATGATGTGTTTGGTAGTGTTTGTACAAGTAAAAAAGTGGACGTGAAAAAAATAAAAAAAAGGAAGAAAATGCAGTGAAAGTGAATTGAAGCAAGTAAAGACCATGGACGGCCTCACAGACCGTGGTCTTCACTACGAATCGTGATGAGGGTCGTGAAGTACCTTTCCAGTGAGCAGGTGTGGAGAAGATCAATTGTGGAAACATCAAGTAAAGACCGAGGACGACCTCATAGGCCATGGTCCTTAGAACGGTCCGTGGTAGTGTCCGTACAGTTGAACCAGTGAAGAGACCTTGAGAAGCTGATGATTGATTTGGCCAAGTGAAAACCACGGGCACCTATACGGATCGTGGTCAGTGTCACAAACCATGGTGATGTCTGTGACAAGATTCCAATACATAGGCTTTGAAGAACCAAGTTTGCAAGTTCCCAAGTAAGGATCACGAGGGGATTCACGGACCACAAAGCCCTTGACGGACCGTCAAAGCGTCTGTGAAGTTGCCCTACATCTCAATCCTACTTCGAGTAGGACTCATTTTAGACATTCTATTTGAATTAATTATGTCATTTTTTGTTTTTATCTCGTCATATCTAGAACGAGCGGCTAATTTTCAAATATTCTTAGCTTTGGTTTTGATTGATTAACATTGAATCAAGTTTCGTAGTTGGATTTTTGGTTTTGAATTATCAAGTGCTTATTGATATTGCATATTTTTGTAAGTACTTTCTTATCATGTATTCATTATATAATTCTATATGTTTACGTGAAATAATGAGTGGCTAAACACCACAACTGGGATTGTGGGATCTATGACGTACATTTAAGTGTAATTTCGTAAGACGAGGAGAAGGCGATTTATATTTGCAAATCATAGTTCAATTTTTGTTATTTGCGTATTCTAATGAGTGCACACATTAGAGTTAGCACGTATCTGTCATTTGTTCGAGAGAGAAGTGATGGTTGGGAAAAAGATGAATTAACCTGATGAAATGGGGTCAGAGTTCGAGTTCGAGAGAAAAGAACTTTAACACTATCCTACGCGAGAGTAAAACTTGTTAACACTCAAGGACTGAGAGGGCTTGAGTGAAAGTTAGCTAATTAGATTGAGAAGTGTTAGATATATCTAACTTGCCTGTATTTTGCATAGATGAATTGCCTGAAACTCATTTACAGAAAAACACTAGATGCAACATAATTGGGAACACAATCTAGTTTCCTTTAATTATCAAAACAACTTTAAAATCAACACTCTGTTAATTGTTAAACTAGATCGTATTTAACAACCGTGGTTACTAGAGCTCTTTACAGCTAAACTCATTTTACATTCTGTATTTGTTTTCTCTTTAGAAAATAATAACAACTTTTGGGTAAACGCGACAGTGAAACCATTTCTGTAAAGAAATTCTCTGTGGGATCGACCTCAAGTCACATTGAGTTCTATAAATTGACTTTGACCATTTATACTTCTTAAATTAAGTGTAAGTTTTGATGTATCAACCGCTTACCAACTCGAAGGGGTTGCTCAGATATGATTCAATTAGTGGAAAAAGGCAAGGCCAATTTAAGTAGGTCCTATAGAATGGGAAAGGTTCAAAAGTTCATTTCTTGACAGATTCTTCCCTCTAGAGATGAGAGAGGCCAAGGTATTTGAAGTCATCAACCTTAGCCAAGGAAATATGAGTGTAAGGGAATACGCTTTGAGGTTCACTCAACTATCCAAGTATGCTCCTTTTGTTGTGGTGGATTGTAGGGCCAAAATGAGTAAGTTTGTATCGGGTGTGTCCGACATGGTAATCAAAGAGTGTCGCATTGCTATACTTGTACATGACATGGACATTTCTCGCCTTATGGTGCACGCGCAAAAAATAGAGGAGGAAAAGCTCAAGGAAAGATCTAGGGAGGCAAAAAAGGGCTAGAGTGGATGATAGCAACGTTGCACATTCTAGGTCCGGTGGATAGGGTCGTCCGAGGTTCTGACAAAAGTTCTTCGGACAAGGTTCTACAAATGCTAATGAAAGGGTGTCTAACCCTAAACCCCAAGGAGATGGTGATAAGTCTTTGATGCCTACTTGTGCTAAATGTGGGAGAAACCATAAAGAAAAGTGTCTAGCGAGCTCTAATGCATACTTTGGGTATGGTAAAATGGATCAAAAAAATAAGGGATTACCCTTCGATTACTAGAAATGAGGGAGACACTCGTCGTAGGGCTCAACCCTAGCCTTCATCCAGTTCGAGTGGCTCGGGTGGAAATGCTCCTAGGCAAAACTGTTTCTATGCACTCCAAACTATAAGTGATTAAGAGAGCTCCCCGGATGTGGTGACGGGTATGCTAAAAGTCTTTCAATATGATCTGTATGCTTTGCTTAATCCTGGTGCTACTTTGTCCCTTGTGACTCCCTTAGTGGCTATGGGATTTGATATGCTTCTTGATGTGTTATTAGAACCTTTTATGTTTCTACCCCCGTTGGTGATTCTGCGGTGGCTAAGAGAGTCTATAGGAGATGTCTTGTTTCCTTATCACATAGAGTCACTCTAATAGATTTGGTGGAACTTGATATGATTGACTTCGATATTATTTTGGGCATGGATTGGTTGCATTCTTTTTATGCCTCTATTGATTGTAAGACTAGAGTGGTCAAGTTTCAGTTTCCATATGAGCCTATCCTTGAGTGGAAGGGGGGAAATTATATGCCTAGAGTTCAATTTGTTTCTTACCTTAAATCTAGGAAAATGATTTCTAAGGGTTGTATCTATCATATAGTGAAGGTGAGGGATGTGAATTTTGAAACCCCTATTCTTGAGTCGGTCCCCGTGGTAAAAGAGTTTCCGAAAGTATTCCCTGATGACTTACCCGGTATTCCTCTCGAAAAGGAAATAGACTTTGGAATTGACCTACTCCAGGATACACAACCTATTTATATTCCTCCTTATAGAATGGCTTCGGCGGAACTTAAGGAGTTGAAGGATCAATTGACGGATTTGTTGGATAAGGGTTTCATCCGACCTAGTATCTCTCCGTGCGGCGCTCTGGTGTTGTTTGTTAGGAAGAAGGATGGTTCACTCCGTATATGTATTAATTATCGATAATTGAACAAAGTGACCATTAAGAACAAGTATCCTCTTCCAAGAATAGATGATTTATTTGATCAACTTCAAGGGGCAAGTTATTTCTCAAAAATTGATCTCTGATCGGGTTATCACCAATTGAGGGTGAAAGAGGAAGATATTCCAAAAATGGCTTTTAGAACCCGATACGGCCATTATGAGTTTTTGGTGATGCCCTTTGGTTTGACTAATGCCCCGGCGACCTTCATGGATGTGATGAATAGGGTATTTAGACAATACCTTCATATGTTTGTGATTGTGTTTATCGATGATATTTTGATCTATTCAAGAAGTGAGGATGAGCATATTGATCATTTGAGGAATGTATTGCAAATTCTCAAGGACCAACAACTTTATGCAAAGTTTAGCAAATGTGAATTTTGGCTAAGGTCTGTAGCTTTTCTAGGCCACATTGTTTCGAGTAAGGATATTGAGGTAGATCCTATTAAGACTGATGTGGTCAAGAGTTGGCCTAGACTTGTATCACCGACAAACATTAGAAGCTTCTTGGGTTGGGCTGGTTATTATAGAAGGTTTGTTGTGGGGTATTCCTCCATTTCTTCTCCATTGATGTCTTTGACTCAAAAGAAGGCCAAGTTTATATGGTCGGATGCTTGTGAGAAAAGTTTCCAAGAGTTGAAAGACAGACTTACTTCCGCTCTAATATTGACTTTACCACAAGGTACAGATGGCTTTGTGGTATATTGTGATGCCTCTAGAGTTGGGTTGGGATGTGTGCTTATGTAAAATGGTAAGGTGATTGCCTATGCCTCAGGGAAACTAAAGGTTCACGAGAAGAACTACCCTACCCATGACCTTGAATTAGCGGTAGTGGTATTTACCTTAGAGATTTTGAGGCATTATTTGTATGGGGTCCATGTTGATGTTTTCACCGACCATAAAAGTTTGCAATATGTGTTTACCCAAAAAGATCTAAATCTTCACTAAAAGAAGGTGGCTTGAATTATTGAAAGATTATGATATGAGTATTCTCTATCACCCCGATAAAGCTAATGTGGTGGCGGATGCCTTTAGTCAGTAGTGTTGCACATGTTGATGATACTAGAAAAGAGTTGGCCCGAGATGTCCATATATTGGCCCGATTGGGTGTTCGATTGGTAGACTCCGCCAAGGGTGGTGTTATGGTTCATAAAGGGTCAGAATCATCTATTGTAGCTGATGTTAAGTAAAAGCAATGTCTTGATTCAACTTTGGTAGAGTTGAAAGAGGCGGTACTTAGAAAGTCCGTTGAGGCTTTCTCCCAAGGGGGAGATGGTGTCCTTAGATATCAAGGTCGATTATGTGTTCCAAATGTGGATGACTTGAAGGAATAGATTTTATCTGAAGCCTATAGTTCTCGGTATTCTATTCACCCAGGAGCCACCAAGATGTACCGTGATTTGCGGAAGATCTATTGGTGCAATGGGATGTAGAAGGGTATTGCGGGATTTGTGGCTAAGTGTCCTAATTGCCAACAACTGAAGGTTGAGCATCAGAAGCCGGGAGGTTTATCCCAAGACATTAGTATTCCTACTTAGAAGTGGGAAGATATAAATATGGACTTCATAGTAGGGTTGCCACGAACTCGGTGACAATATGAATCAATTTGGGCTATAGTTGACCGAATGACGAAGTCAGAGCATTTCAATCCCATCAAGGTTTCTTATTCTGTGGAAGACTATGCTAAGTTGTATTTGATTGATATGGTAAGGTTACATGGGGTAACCATGTCCATTATCTCTGATAGAGGTACTCAGTTTACTTCTCAGTTTTGGAAGTCTTTCCAAAAGGGTCTTGGAACTAAAGTCAAGCTTAGTACGACTTTTCACCCCCAAATCGATGGGCAAGTGGAATGAACAATCCAAATGTTGGAGGACATGTTAAGGGCTTGTGTGATTGATTTTAAGGGTAATTGGGATGACCATTTTCCATTGATTGAGTTTGCCTATAATATTAGCTACCATTCTAGTAATAGTATGGTTCCGTTTGAGGCCATTTATGGTAGGAGATGTAGATCTCCTATAGGTCGGTTTGAGGTGGGTGAGGTTACTTTTATAGGACCTGAGTTAGTTCATGAGGCTATTGAGAAAGTTCAACTCATAAGAGAGAGGTTGAGAACGACCCAAAGTCGACAAAAGTCTTATGTGGATTTTAGAAGGAGAGACCTTGAATTCGATGTGCTTGATTGGGTTTACTTGAAAATCTCACCCATGAAGGGTGTAATGAGGTTTGGAAATAAAGGGAAGCTTAGTCCCCGTTTTGTAGGCCTATATCAAATTTTGAGGTGTGTTGGTAAGGTTGCATATGAGCTTGATTTTCCAAATGAGTTGGCATCGGTGCATCTGGTTTTCCATGTCTCTATGTTGAAAAAGTGTGTTGGAGATCTGACATCCATAGTTCCCCTAGAAGGGTTGAAAGTGAAAGAGAACCTTTCTTATGAAGAAGTTCTGGTTGAGATCTTAGACCAACAAGTTAAGAGATTGAGGAACAAAGAGGTTGCCTCCATAAAAGTGTTGTGGAGAAATTGTCTAGTTGATGGTGCTACTTAGGAGGCCGAGGCCGATATGATGTCTCGATATCCTCATATTTTTCCTCTTATTCTAGCATGAGGTAATGAGTTCCTCTTGGTTTGCTTTTGTTGAAGTCATGTGTGTTTTATGTGCTTCCATGATTTCCCTAAATTTTGCATGTTCATGAAAAAACTTAAGTTTTGAAAGAAATGACTTATGTGCATTATTTTCCTCATGTTGTTGAGTATTGAGTATGAGTTGCTTATAGACTTTATTAGATGAGTTGAACAACATGCCTTGACTTGGAGTGGAGATTTCCCCCTTGAATATGTGCTTTGTGTATAAATTGCATTTAGGCTCCATGAGATTGTGTTGAGCATTTATTTTGAGTTTGGAGATGGTAGTTCCTCCTTAAGTGTAAGAAATCTGAAAATATCATGCATATTGGGTGGTTAGATGAAGTTCCTACGGCCTTGTGATGCATGGAGTATGTTGAGATGGGAGTTGATGTGACCTCCTTGGTTGTGCGCATTTAGAGAAGTTTGATGCATGATGGGCTGCTAGTATTGAGTCCTTACTTTCGAAAGGTGTATAGAAGCATCATTCGAGAACGAATGTCCCCAAGGGGGAGATAATGTAATACCCTGGAACCAAGTAAGCTAAACTAGGGATAAGTGTGTGGGGGTAACATGCCATGGAAGAAGGCAAGAGCCTAAGAGGCCTAAGGAATTGTTGAAGGAAAAAAATTTCTGCCCAAGTCAACTTGGCGAGGCAGTGTGATCGCCAAAGTTACTTGGCGATCCGCCAAGTAGCAATCCCATCGCCCAGTGGACAGCCTAGGAAGCCCAAGGTACTGGAAATTTGGGCGAGCAAAGTCGGGGCACACTATTCCAGTTAGCGCATCGCCCAATGCTCCACGCCTTCGCCTAGTAGACCTGTCTCCTTGAGGGATCTAATGTAAATTTAGGCAAGCCAAGGGTTCATTTGGTGAGTCGCCAAGTGCCCTTGGGAGCTTCAGCATGAAAACCTGCATTTTTTTAAGTTGAGGTCTTTAATGTCTTTGCAAATTTCTTAATGCAATACTACGTCGTTTTTCTCTTAACCTAGAAAAGTATATAAGCATTATATTTCTAAATTTCCCCCAACCTAAGTCATTCTCTGAAGAATCAAAAGAAAATCCAAGAGTTTCCTCTCAAATATATCTCTCTCTAGAACTTGAAGAAGAAGAAAGAGTTCAAGCTAAAGCCAAGGTCAATTCTCCAATCCTCAAGCATTTGTGGGCTTTGTAATCAAGGTATGATGGCTTTTCATCCATGGACTTCTTTTATCCATGGAGATCCTTAGTTTTCCACAATTGTGAAGATGAAATCCCCAATTTGAGTTAGGGTTTCTTCCAATGTTGTGGGTATTGAGGAGTGTTGATCCAATTGAGTGGATAATGATTGTTTATGATTGAATTGGTATTAAATCATGTTTTTAGGATGAAATTACATATACCCATGCCTATTCCATGTTTCTATCCTAGAATTGATGAAATTAGGTTTTATGCCTTGAAGGGAAAGTTCGTGGGTTTAGATATCTCTTGATAGGATTGATGAATTATGACTAGAATTGCTTAGATTGAAGCATATATGATGACTATAACGTTAATTGCTTGATAGTAAAGCATAGATGATGATCATGAGATGTAGTTCTTTGAGAGTGAAGCCTAGACTATGAATTGTTGATCGATTGATGTTATGATGTGGAAGGGATACTTCCCATATTGAATTGATAAACATGATTGAATGAATGTGAAAGGTTTACTCACATAAATGATTCTAGGTTGAAAGGATTTCTCACCTAAAATGAATCTAGACTAAGATTCTTAATGAATGATGAGGCTAGAGGCGATTACCCTTGACCTCCATATGTAAGGATATGAGGCGATTTCTCATACTCCTTAGAATTAAACAAGAGGTGAGTCCCCACGTTCTTACTATCATGAATGGACATGGAGGTAATTAGCCATGCTCCTTATGAAATGATGTGGAGGAGAGTACCCGTATCATATGATGAGATTGTAGAGGCGAGTACCCGCGATCTTAAAGTAAGTAAGGCAAGAGGCGAATACCCGTTAGCCTTTATGAACTAGGCATTGTGGTGAATCCCCATGTCTTTAAAAGTAAGTATGACTAATGTGATTATGTTATGAATTTGACTTGCTTGGAGTGTTGCTAGATATGTCATCCATGATGTAAGCTTGACTAGAGGCAGATGACCTAAGTCTTGGCTAAGGATAAGTGAGGTTACTTAAGGGAGTATTCTGCTTTCATTATGATGTTTATTATGTCTTAATTATGTTTATGCCTTATGTATTATGTTGACTAATGCTTATGTTATGTTGTTTATGCTAGCCATCATATTTAGTACTTGATTGTACTAACACATACTCTTGCCTACATTCTTATCAAATGTAGGGTCCGACAACATTGATTCTCACACTCGTGGCTAGCTTCGTTGTTGATCAAGGAAGTGAAGTTTTAGTGAGTCCTCATTGTGTTCAAGGATGTGATCACCACTTTCCTTTATTTTTTTCCTTTATGTCTTGGACTATTGTATGGGCTGTGACCCAAGACTTTATTCATGTTATTTAGATGGTTTGAGACAATTATGTTAGACTTCCGCTC
>JAJONQ010057265.1:0-21768 GCA_036250385.1 Solanum microdontum
GTCCGTGAGTCCCTTCGGTCATCCAGTACTTAGAAAATATCTCAGCTTCCAAAAATCAGCTTCTTTGAAGCAAACGACGGAACTGCAGTACGGACCATAGATCGATCTATGGTCCGTCAGTCCCTCTCCGTAGCTCCATACTTAGAATTTTTCAAACATCAAGTACTGGAACCCTCGCAACATCAATCTATAGCTCAATAATATGGTCCATAGATCCATCTACGGACCATCAATGTCCATCGTTGTTCCACACTTGGTCAGATTTCCCTGATTTGCCTTCCATGCCTTGCCTGCTGATCTACGACCACCATCTACGCAGCTCAATGGACTTATGGTCCGTAGATCACCTCTGTAGATGCCCTTTTCTGCATTTCTTTCAGCTGTCTCTTTACTTCCACGCCTGAACATCTTTCCTGCAAAATATGATAAAAACACATAAAAACCAATACAAAAAGGCCCTATACACCCACAACTTGTAAGCAAAATGTGTTAGAAATACCGTAAACTCACGGTATATCACTCATGTGCCAAACATGTTTAATTCAGGGAATTCTTCCTAAAAAAATTGAAATTTTGAATGTTCTTGATGTGTGTTCTTGAATTTACTTTCGTTTTTGAATTTTGGATGATATTGAGGAATTATTGGGAGTTTAAGGTCGATTTTAGAGTTGTTTTGAGTTAGGTTCTTGGGTACATTTGATGGGTATCTGAATCTAAAGATAATTGGAGAAAAAGAATCGAATTTAGGTGATATGGGGTAAGAAAACGAAGAAGGAACAAGTCTGCAAAATCTGGGTACTACGTCCGCGTCGCGGACCTGTTCCTCAGAATTAACAATTTGTTCTTCGTGTCGCGGAGCGGTCACGGACCGTTCTGCCTCAAAATTGATTTCGCGATAAAAAATTTAAATGCATCTCCGCGTCGCGGACCAGCTTTCAGGCAGTGATTTCTTGATATTTTCTCATATTTAGCTATCTAAAATCATTCCTAAACCTCTTGAGACCTTTCCTATCACAAATCTCAATCTTTGAATCCATAATTCAATACAAGGATCAGTTAAGAGTCAAGTCAAGAAAAGTTAAGAGCTAAGACAAGAGAAGTTCATAGAGCCTTCCAAAAGGTCTTTTCCAAATGTTTTAACTTTGTTTTATGACTTGAGTCTTGAGTTGAGTAAAGAATAAAGTTGCAGTTCATTACTTCAAAAATATATGGGGACTATGTATTCCTAGAGAGTTTAAAATGTTTTCACATTTAAACAAGTAAGGAAACTTTGATTTCCAAAGAGCCTTTGAGCTAGTTTTCAGAAAAGAGTAATCGTTTTCTAAATGAAGTAAGAGAGGAAACTTTGATTTCCAAGATAGCCTTTTAGCTATGTTTTTGAGCAATTATCTCAAATCACAGAAAGGAGTATGTTTTTAAACATAAGAGCTAGTATCATATTTTGGGAGTAGTATTGAGCATCGATATGGGGGAGAGTTCAGACAACTCACAGCCCCCATAAACCATGTATCCATCATGGGTAGAAAAGGGTCATACTTTTTAGATGATTCCTCTACTGTTTTTTAGCATAGACTAGTGGATCCACTTAATAGTTTAGGTTCTATACCCTCGTCAAGGTATAGGACGGCCCTGGCAGCGTGAGGCAAAATGTTGTATCGTCACAATAGTTGTTACGTGATGGTTGTCGATTACAGAAACTCCCACAGAAGTAATTGTATTCTTATATACACATTTTATTGTATTTTTACATACAGTTCAGAGTTATATATATCTTTGCATATACACAGAGTTTATATCATGTTTTAAACAACTTTTCTTTATATTACACTTGTTTTAAACTGCTTTATATTGAGATGAGCTCAATTATGTTGAGTTTAGTTGAGCCTGGTAAGTTCTTTAGTTCCTTTCAAGCTTATGCCTTGTTTTAGAATTCCCCTTGCATACTCGTACATTGAATTTACTGATTCTATTTGGGCTGTATCTTATTATGATGCAGACACAGGTAACCAGGATCAGTATATAGCACATCGTTGATCTAATTGAGCACTCAGAGTCTTGTGGTGAGCCTCATTGCTTTTCGGTGGACCCTTTTTATAGCTTTCAATTTTATTATTAATTCATTAGGATGTCGTGGGCCTGTCCCGATATCTATCTCTATTGTTTAGAGGCTTCATAGATAGACCGTCAGTTAGTTAATTCATTTGTCACTACTGTATTATTGGCTTATGTTTTGAGACTTGAGTTGCCATCTTGGCTAGTTTGAATGTTTCTTTTAAGACATTCTAAGTTTATTTCGCAAGTTCTTTTTAAGACTATTTCTTGTGTTTAAGTCTTCCGCTGAGTAAGTAAGCCAAGCCAAGGGTTTGCTTGGGGCCAGCAATGGTTCTCGAGTGCCAGTCCCGCCCAGGGTGTAGGCTCGGGGCGTGACAAACTTGGTATCCGAGCACAGAGTTCAGGAGTCATAGGGAGTTTATGAAGCCGTGTCTATAGAGTCCTAGTTATCGGTGTGAAGCGTGCCATATCTATAATTAGGAGGCTGTAACACTTAGGAAAATTTCTCACTTCTTTCACACTTATTTCATTCGTTAGAGTTTGATCTCTAAAAAGTTTCCTTCTAATTCGTGCTTGCGCGTGTTTTTAGATAATCATGCCTCCATGAAGAGTTGTCAGAGGTTGTCCTGCTAGGCGTAATGTTAAGGAGCAAAGGGTACCCAATCCACCTGAAATGCAACCCCAATGAGAAGTTACTCTGCTGAGTTCCGTGAGGCTATACGGATGTTGAGCCAAGTTGTGACCAAGTAAGCTGGGCAACAAAGAGGAGCTACACAGGAAGTGACTGATACTTCGAGGATCTGAGAGTTTTTGAGGATGAATCCTCCAAGTGTCACTGGTTCAAGCACTACGGAGGATCCAAAGAACTTTATTGAGGAGTTGAGGAAGGTATTTGAGGTTATGCATGTTGGTGATACTGAGAGAGTTGAACTACCTGCATATTAACTAAAGAATATTGCTAGGACTTGGTTTGACCAGTGGAAGGAGGGTATCGATAAGGATGCACCACATGCGAGTTGGGCATGTTTTGAGGAGGCCTTCTTGGGGCGTTTCTTTTCACGATAACTGAAAGAGGCTAAGGTACGGGAATTTCTTACCCTTGAGCAAGAGTCACTAAGTGTTCATGAGTATGGGTTAAAGTTCAACCAACTATCCTGTTATGCTCCGGAGATGGTTGCGGATATGCGGAGTAGAATGAATCTGTTTGTTGCTGGGTGGTCCCGTCTATCAACCAAAGAGGGCAGGGTTGCGATGGTAATTGGGGACATGGATATATCAAGGCTGATGGTCTATGTGCAGCAGGTTGAGGAAGAGAAACTGAGGGATAAAGAGGAGCTTAAGAACAATAGGCCAAAAACATAGAATGCGTTCGGGCAGCAGAATAGTAATGCCAACCGGTTATCCTTCCAATAGAAACAGAAGGGACCTGCTCCATCGTCTACTAGTGCACCTGCACCTAATAACGAAAGTGAGTACAATAGTTAGAATTTCAGAGCCAAGCCTCCAAATTGTTAGGGTAGTATGGCGCAAGGGGGTAGTAAGCCTCCTACTTGCGCTAAGGGTGGTCGGAACCACTCAGGTACATGTCATGAGAGCTCCACTGTTTGTTTCAAGTGTGGACAGAATGGGCATTTCATGTGAGAGTGTCCATATAATAGGCAGGGTAATGGTAATGGGGCAATAGAGCCCAGTCTTCTTCAGTTGATCCACCAGACAGAGCTGCTCCTAGAGGGGTTACTTCCGGTACTGGTGGAGGATCAAACCGCCCATATGCTATCACAAGCCGCCAAGAGCAAGAGGATTCACCAAATATTGTTACTGGTATGATCCAAGTCTTTAACTATAATATTTATGCTTTGCTAGACCCATGAGCGAGTTTATCTTTTGTAACTCCTTATGTTCCGATAAATTTTGATGTTATTCCTAAGCAACTTTGTGAACCATTCAGTGTTTCTACACCTGTTGGTGAGCCTATTCTAGCATAGAGAGTCTATCATGATTGTCTTGTTTTCGTCAATAACAAGAGTACCATGGCTGATTTAATTGAGTTAGACATGGTAGATTTTGATGTTATTCTTGATATGGAGTGGCTTCATGCCTGTTATGCCTTAATTGATTGTAGAACTCGAGTTGTCAAGTTTCAGTTTCCAAATGAGCCAGTCTTAGAGTGGAAAAGCAGTTCAGCAGTGCCTAAGGGTTGCTTTATTTCGTATCTTAGAAGTTAAGTTATAAGGGGTGTCTCTATCTCTTAGTCCGAGTTAATGACTCTAGTGTTGAAATACCTCATATTCAGTCAGTTCCAGTAGTAAAAGAGTTTCGAGAACTCTTTCTAGATGATATTCCCGGAGTCCCTCCTGAGAGAGAGATAGACTTCGGTATAGATGTTCTTCCAAATACTCGTCCTATATCTATTCTGCCATATAGAATGGCACCAACAGAGTTAAAAGAGCTTAAAGAACAGTTGAAAGATCTCCTTGATAAGGGCTTCATTCAACTAAGTGTCTCACCTTGGGGCGATCCGGTCTTATTTGTGAGGAAGAAAGATGGTTCCCTTAGGATGTGTATAGATTACCGTCAGTTGAACAAGGTTACCATCAAGAATAAATATCCTCTTCTAAGAATTGATAATCTTTTCGATCAACTTCAGGGTGCCACATGTTTCTCTAAGATAGAATTCAGATTTGGCTACCATCAGTTAAGAGTAAGGGAATGTGGTATTCCAAAGATAGCTTTCAGAACTTGTTGTGTCATTACGAGTTTTTGGACATGTCCTTTGGCTTGATCAATGCTCCTGCAACATTTATAGACTTTATGAATAGAGTTTTCAAACCTTATTTATGAATAGAGTTTTCAAACCTTATTTAGTATCTCATCTTCATTGATGAGATACTAATCTATTTAAGGAATGAAAAAGATTATGCTAGTCATCTCAAAATAGTTCTTCAGAATTTAAAAGATAGAGAATTGTATGCCAAGTTCTTTAAGTGTGAGTTCTGGCTTGAGTGTGTGGCATCTTAGGCCACATTGTGTCTAGAGAGGGAATTAAAGTTGATACTCAGAAAATTGAGGTAGTGCAGAATTGGCCTAGACCCACATCTCCAACTGATATTAGGAGTTTCTTGGGTTTGGCCGGATATTATAGAAGGTTTGTAGAGGGCTTCTCATCTATTTCGTCCACTTTGACCAAGTTGACTCAGAAGGTAGTGAAGTTTCAATGGTCTGAAGCTTGTGAGAAAAGCTTTCAGGAATTGAAAAAGAGGTTAACTACTGCCCTAGTGTTGACCTTACCAGAAGGTAGTCAAGGTTTTGTGGTGAATTGTGATGCATCTAGAGTTGGTTTGGGTTGTGTATTAATGCAAAATGGCAAGGATATAGCATATGCTTCCAGACAGTTGAAGGTTCATGAGAATAACTACCTAACCCATGACTGAGAATTGGGTGATGTAGTATTTTCTTTGAAGATATGGCGTCATTATTTGTATGGTGTGCATGTAGATGTGTTCACCGATCACAAAAGCCTTCAGTATATATTTACCTAGAAAGAACTTAATCTCAGAAAAAGGAGATAGTTAGAATTTCTCAAGGATTATGACATGAGTATTCTTTATCACCCAAGTAAGGCTAATGTTGTTGCTGATGCTTTAAGCAGGTTGTCTATGGGTAGTACCGCCCATGTTGAGGAAGAAAAGAGAGAGTTAGCGAAAGATGTGCATAGACTTGCATGCTTGGAGTCCGACTAATGGATTCCACAGAAGAAGGAATAGTGGTGATGAATTGGACTGAATCATCATTAGTGTCAGAAGTAAAAGAGAAGCAAAACCAAGATCCCATTATGCTTGAATTGAAGGAAAATGTTCATAAGCAAAAAGTAATGGCTTTTGAACAAGGGGGAGATGGTGTGTTAAGGTATCAAGGTAGATTGTGTGTACCTAGAGTGGATGAACTCCAAGAGAGGATCATGGAGGAAGCTCATAGCTCCAGATATTCCATTCATCCGGGTTCCACAAAGATGTATCACGATTTAAGAGAGGTTTCTTCGTGGAGTAGTATGAAGAAGGGCTTTGCAGAATTTGTTGCTAAGTGTCCGAATTGCCTACAAGTTAAAGTAGAGCACCAAAGGCCCGGTTGTATGGCTCAGTATATAGAACTTCTGCAATGGAAGTGGGAGATGATTAATATGGATTTCATCACAGGTTTACCAAGGACTCGCAGGCAACATGATTCTATTTGGGTGATTGTGGATCCAATGAGCAAATCAGTCCACTTTTTGCTGGTGAAGACTACCCATACAACAGAGGACTATGTCAGGTTATATATTCAAGAGGTAGTAAGACTTCATGGTGTCCCTATTTCGATTATATCAGATAAAGGTGTACAATTTACTGCACAGTTTTGGAATTCATTCCAGAAAGGCTTAGGTTCGAAGGTGAACTTGAGTACTGCTTTTTATCCTCAGACATATGGTCAAGAAGAGGACACAATTTAGACCTTAGAGGATATGTTGAGGGCTTGTGTGTCTGATTTCAAAGGTAATTGGGATGATCACCTATCTCTTATTGAGTTTGCTTACAACAATTGTTACCACTCTAGCATAGCTCTTTATGGGAGAAGATGTTTCAACTCTACGGTTCAAGAATGATTGCTCTACATCAATCCAAATAAAGCAAGTATCATACTTATATTTGAACATGAACACAGGGTCTTCCACAAGTTTTTCAATATACGAATTTGACCCTCCAACAATAATTGGAACACATTGAGTCTTCAAAAAAATTTCTATGTAGACAATAGCTTGCAAACAAAAATCTTTAGTTGTGAAGTCAGAATCTGGCTCAATTTCACTTAAGAAAATGTGATCAAATTAACTTTCTCAGAATTGAAATAAATAATTTTTTAATAGTAAAGTATATTTTCCATTAGAATCTACAATTACTAGAATCTCACCTCTTAATATTGATACTTACAATTTACTATCTCATTTCCATTCACAACTTGAGTACTATTGACTCATTCACTATACATCAATGCCTAATTAGTTCTATAACACTTTGATTATTATGGGCTCACCCTCAAAATCATAAGCCTAGCTTAGATCTATCACCTCGTGAGTACTCCTGCTCTTCTTTTCAACACTTACACCTGGTCATTACCTACACAATGACACTTTATCTCAAAATCCTTTCTAGCTAAAACACACTCTACCTCCTATGATGGAATTTTCACAACTCATCACTTCTTAGTCTACCCATAAGGGAAAACTACTCATTAATAACTTACTACGTGTATGACTATAGTAACATAGCTTGTCAAAACATCATCTCCCTTTCTTAGATTACTAAATGTCTGCATACTTTCCTCTAACTCTGGGCACTTTCACTACTATTGCTCATGATCTCGTAATTCATGCTACCTTTTGGGGTGGAAATATTACCCAAGCCCTAAAGATACTTCCCCAAAAGGATCTTAGCTGAAACGAGGCTTAAGGAGAAGAGTACAACTCGCTTTTAGCTCAGCGTACGATTCATATAATATGAGTACATTCCTTCTGAAACTCAAAACTTAACTCACTCCTGGGCTTCTCTCAAGCCTCTCTGGAGTCTCATGACTTCGTCAGGATTTCTGCTAAGAACAACTCATCGATAAAGGACTGACTTTTCTGTTCAACCACATTTAGTATAAGGGGTAGTCGAATGAATGAATTTGAGGAACGCACGACTATGAATAAATCTCTATAACATAGCTCTAGTGCACGATAAAGAGTATGAAAGAAGGGAAACTTTTCTTAAATGTATGTAGTCCCTCGTTTATAGAAGTGGGCCCCTCACAACCATAAACAAGACCCTACTTGGCACGACTTCATAGACACCCTAGGACACTTGAACTTTGTGCTCTGATACCAAGTTTGTCAAGACCCGAGCCTACACCCTAGACGTGGCCGGTACTCGAGAACCATTGTTGGTCCCCAAGCGAACCCTTATCCTGGCTGACTATAAGCGGAAGACTAACTCAAGCATACAAAGCTTAAAATAGAATAAAATTTATTGAAACTCAAATAACTAACTCAGACTATAATCATATATTCAACTAGCAAAAACTAGGCAACTCAAGTCATTAAAACATTTAACAGGATAAATGAAACAGACTTCTCAAACTCTACTATCTATCTATGAAGCTTCTAAAAGACAAAGAAGGAGGTCGGGACAAGACCCATGATCTCCTAACAACTGATATAACTATAAAGTAAATGAAATCCTCCGAAAGTAAGGAGGCTCACCATAGCTAACTTGAACTCCATGTGGTATCAACAAAACTCCTGTTGATAACCCTAAATACCTATATCTGTCAAATGGCTCAGTACGTGGAATGTACGAGCATGTAAGGGGAATTCTAAAACACAAACATATGCTTTTACTTAATAAAAAGGAAGCATACTTACCTCTTTTTAATCTTACTCAACTCAAGGAATATTCAAGGATACTCAAAACTACTCAAACTTACTCAACTCAGAAGTACTCAAGGATAAGATACTCAACTCAGAGATTAGATACTAAACTCAAAGATATGATACTCGACTCTGGGTACTCAACTCAATATAAAGCAACAATACACATGCAATATATGTAAAGCTTTTAAAATTGTAGAAATCAACTCAGTGTATTGAAGAATACAATAACAACTCAATTTGTATATAATGTCACTCCCCGAGCCTACACCCTGGGGGGAATGGCACTCCAGAATCATTGTTGGCCCCTAGCGAACCCTTAGCCTAACCTACTTACTCAGCAGAAGACTTAAACACAAGAAATAGTCTCAAAAGGAACTTATGAAATAAACTTAGAATGTCTTAAAAGAAACATTCAAACTAGCCAAGATAGCAACTCAAGTCTCAAAACATAAGCCAATAATAAGGTAGTGACAAATGAATTAACTAATTGACGGTCTATCTATGAGGCGTCTTAACAACTGAGATGGGTATCGGGACAGGCCCACAACATCCTAATGAACAAATAATAAAACTGAAAGTAATAAAAGGGGTCCTCTGGAAAGCAAGGAGGCTCACGACAAGACTCTGAGTCAATTGGATCAACCATGCGTTGGATGCTGATCCTGATTATTTGTGTCTGCATCATAATAAGATGCAGGCCAAATGGCATCAGTACATTGAATGTACGAGTATGCAAGATGAATTCTAAAACAAGACATAAGATTGAAAGAACTGAAGAACTTACCTGGCTCAACTCAAGTCAACATAACTGATCTTATGTCAATATAAAACAGTTTAGAATAAGTGCATTACAAAGAAAAGATGTTAAAAGCATGACGTCAACTCTGTCTGTATGCAAAGATACATATAACTCTGAACTGTATGTAAACATACAATAAACTGTGTATATAAGAATACAATTACTTCTGTGGGAGTTTCTCTAACCAACAAACATCACGTAAGAGCTATTGTGATGATACATCATTTTGCCTCACGCTGTTAGGGCCATCCTATACCTTTTCGAGGGTATAGAACCTGAACTACTGAATGGATCCACTAGTCTATGCTAAAAAACACTAAAGGAATCATCTAAAAAGTATGACCCTATTCTACCCATGATGGCTACATGGTCTATGAAGGTTGTGAGTTGTCTGAACTCTCCCCAATATCGGTGCTCAATACTACTCCCAAAATATGATACTAGTTCTTATGTTTAAAAATATACTTATTTATGTGATTTAAGATAATTGCTCAAAACATAGCTCAAAGGCTATCTTGGAAATAAAAGTTTCCTCTCTTGCTTTATTTAAAAAGAGATTTCTCTTTTTTGAAAACTAGCTCAAAGGCTCTTTGGAAATCAAAGTTTCCTTACTTGTTTAAATGTTAAAAAAATTTAAACTCTCTAGGAATACATAGTCCCCAGATATTTTTAAAGAAATGATCTTCAACTTTACCCTTTATTCAACTCAAGATAGCTAAACATAAGAAAATATCAAGAAATCACTGCCTGAAAGATAGTCCATGACGCGGAGATGCATTTATATTTTTGGTCGCAAAATCAATTTTGAGGCAGAAAGGTCCGTGACTGTTCTGCGACGTGAAGAACAAATTTTCAATTCTGAGGAACAGGTCCGCGACGCGGACTTGGTACCCAAATTCTGCCGACTTGTTCCTTTTTCTTTTTTTAACCCCAAATCACCTAAATTCGATTCCTTTTCTCCAATTCTCTTTAGATTCAGATACCCATCAAATGTACCCAAGAACATAACTCAAAACAACTCTAAAATCGACCTTAAACTCCCAAGAATTCCTCAATATCATACCGAATTAAAGAATATTCAAACTTTCAAGTTTTTTAGGACGAATCCGCTGAATTAAAAATGTTTGGCGCATGAGTGAATGAACCCAGCGCTGTGTGAACTCACATACCTCGTAGGGATCACCCCTTGACGAAATCCACAAGCGATTCGTGAAGATCTTAACAATTCTTGCTTCCTTTCCTCCTTTATCCTCTTCTTTTCTCTTTTCTCCAAACCATATATCTTTTCCCAAAAGCGTAAACTGAGTAAAGTCCCAAAACCTTTCTCAAACGATATCAAGAATTTAGAGCTAAACTGAGGAACTCTATTTGAGATGATAGACAAAGGAACCCATGCAACCTGACTACCTCATTGATGTAGAGTTTGACTTAGTCATCCGCTGAATGAATCTGTAGTCTTGACACCCAAGAAGTTAGTGGACTTAGTGACTGTCTACTATCACCCAGATGGAGTCAAGTTGTCTGCGAGTACGGGGTAAACCCGTAATGAAGTCCATGTTTTTCATATCCCACTTCCATGTAGAAGTGTTAATCTCCAGAATCATACCCCCTGGTTTATGATGTTCTACCTTAACCTGTTATCAGTTAGGACACTTTGCCACAAAATATGCTATGTCCCTCTTCATGTTGTTCCACCGAAAGACTTCATGTAGATCACAGTACATCGTAGTAGCACCTGGATGAATGGAATGCCTAGAGTTATGAGCTTCTGTAAGGATTTATTTTTCCATAACTCACCCACATTAGGAACACATAAACGATTTTGGTAAAGAAGTACACCATCTCCACCTTGGGAGAAAACCTCAACTTTCTGCTAATGGGCTGCACCTTTCAATTGAAGTAATATAGGATCACCTTCCTAACTTTCCTTAACATTCACTTCCAATAAAGATTATGACCCCTTATGAACTATCACACCACCATCTAATGTTTCCATAAGGCCAACTCTTAAGCGAGAAAGCCGGTGAAAATCTTTTTCTAACTCTTTATTTTATTCCTCAACATGTGTTTCACTACCCATAGAAAGCCTGCTGAGAGGATTAGCCACTACATTGGCCTTTCCCGGATGGTAAAGCACACTCATGTCATAGTCTTTGAGGAATTCAAGCCATCTCCTCTAACGAAGATTCAACTCATTCTTGGTGAACACATACTGGAGGATTTTATTATCTGTGAACACGTCAATATTAACACCATACAAGTAGTGTCCCTAAATCTTTAGGGAAAATACCACGACTGCAAGCTCGAGGTCAGGAGTTAGGTGGTTCTTCTTATGGACCTTAAGTTGTCTAGAAGCATAAGCTATGACCCTACCTCACTGCATTAACACACGACCTAGGCCAACCCTAGATGCATCACAATAAATCACATAACCGTCTGAACCATCTGGTAGAGTCAAGACACGAGCTTTAGTCAACCTAGTCCTCAGTTATGAGAAAATTTTGTAACAGTCATCTATCTACTGAAATTTGACCTTCTTCAGAGTCAACTTGGTCAATGGGGAAGCTATGGATTAAAATCCTTTTACGAATCTCTTACAATAATCGGTGAGACCCAAAAAACTTCTGAAATCTATTAGGGAGATGGCTCTGGGTCAGTGCTGTGCTCCCTCAATTTTCTGCGAATCTATTCTGATCCCTTCGCTGGATACCAGATGGTCAAGGAAAGCGATAGACTGTAGCCAGAATTCACATTTACTTAACTTAGCGAATAGTTGGCCATCTTTGAGAGTTTGCAGAACAACTCTCAGATGAGTCACATGTTCCTCCTCACTCCAAAAATAAATGTGGATATCATCAGTAAAGACGATGACGAACAAGTCAAACTACTATTTGAACACCGGGTTCATTAAGTCCATGAAAGCAGCAAGAGCATTTGTTAGTCCAAAAGACATAACTACAAATTCATAATTACGACAACAAGTTCTAAAAGCTGTCTTTGGAATGCCAGTAACTCTAACTCTGAGCTGCTGATAGCTGGATCTGAGGTCTATCTTAGAAAAACAACTAGCATTCTAAAATTGATCGAACAAGTCATCAATCCTGGGGATGGGATACTTATTCTTGATTGTGACTTTGTTAAACTGCCGATAGTCAATGCACATCCGAACCATCTTTCTTTTTCACGAATAATACTTGAGCACCATATGGAGATATACTATGTCGGATGAAACCTTATCTTAAAGGTCTTTTAATTGCTCATTCAATTCCTTAAGATCGGCTGGAGCCACTCTGTAATGAGGAACCAAAATGGGTTAGGTATCTGGTAGGAGATCTATTCGAAAGTCGATTTCCCTTTATGGAGGAACTCCGAGAAGATCTTCTGGGAACATTTCTTGAAACTCATTTACTATCGAGACTGACTTAAGATTTGGGGTTTTAGAGTTTGAATCCTTAGCCCGAACAAGATGATAGACATACCCTTTGGAAATCATTCTTCTGGCCTTAAGGTAAGAGATGAAATGACCCATAGGCAGTGAGCTACTACCCTTCCATTCTAAGACAGGCTCGTTTGGAAACTGAAACCCAATAATCCTGGTTCAACAATCGAATGAGGCACAACAAGAATGTAATCAATCGATGCCTATAATCATATCAAAATCGACCATTTCTAACTCTACAAAATCTTCTGAGGTGACTTTCTGAGAGACTATGAAATGGCAATTTCTCTATACCCGTTTAGCTTTAACCTAGTAACCAACTGGAGTAGAGACTGAGAAGGGTTCTAAAAGAGTCTTAGGAATGACACTGAAGTTTACTGCTATATAAGCAGTTAGAAAAGACAGTGTAGTCCCTGGATCAAACAATGCATAAACATCGAAATGAAAGACTCGTAACATACTAGTGGCCACATCAAGGGAATCATCCTTATCCTGGTGAGCCTGGAAAGCATACAACCTGTTCTGGTGTAGACCACCACCGATGAAGCACCCTGCTGAGTTGGACGACTTGCTAGTGCTGCTGGAGCAGTAGACTAAGCCCTATTGTTGTTACCTCCTTGCCCTTGCCTAGAAGAAGAGCAATCCTTCAAGCTATGTCCAGGCTAACCACACCCAAAACACCCTTCCTTTCTTTCAAGACACTTACCCGGATGGTTCATACCACACTTTGGACAAGTTGGGAAACTCCTGTTACCTTAAGCACTCCCTTGCGAATTAGAGCCGAATGCCCTAACTTATTTATCTTGTCAAAAATTGGGAATAGAGCACTAGCTGATGAAGGTGCTGGGGCTGTAGACTGATGAGTCCACAATTTGGACTCTTTTAGGGCTTTATTTTGACAGATTAAGCGTCCTCAAATGCATATTTTGACTCAATAACTGATGAAAATCTTTGAGTTTCAGGTATTTGGAGTTAGATACAAAGCATGGAGAAAGGAACAAGGCAGTTGAAAAGAACGAAGAAAGGATGGCATGAGGATCGCCTAAACCATTACGCGAGTGGCCGAATGGCTATGGTCTCGCCTAATGCTCCAGTGTGCCAAGTTCTGAAGGAGAAAATGGAGTTGGCGAGATAAAGGAACAGTCAGTGAGTCCCCAAATGATTCCGTGATGTAGTACTCCATCGCCCAACATTACAGAACTTGAATTTAATGAAGGTCAGTGTAGAAAGGCGATGAACCAGACCAAAGGGCGGATCATCGAGTGGATCAGAGATCCCGACTAACTGCGCTGAGTGGTCCTTTGCAGCACACTTTTTAACAACTATAAATACTTGTTTGATTTTTTAGTTTTGTATGCTATCAGTATCGAATTTTACAATATGAAACATTATTTTCAGTTTTTAGAACTTAGAGTTTTGGAGACATTGTTCTTTAGCTTTGAAGATTTGAAGATTTCCATTTCTAAACAATTGAAAGGGGGTATTGAAGATTCTTCATCTTAGACGTGTGTAAAGACAATATCTATCGTACCCATTTGATGGAAAAACTTTACGGTATTGATTTCTAACTCTTTACTATGTCTAGCTAAAAACCCCAATTCTTGGGGTGTTATTATGTGAATATGGGTTGAATTTACTACTGGTTATTGCTAATTGATAGTTAATTTGCCGTTTATAGGTGATTTTGTTCAGTAGTTATGTTTAAATCTAATGGGTTGTAGTTGCAAATACAATTTTATCTTCGTGTTTTTGACTTTCTCTATTGAGAGGTTTTAAAAGCAAAACTACTGAATCGATAGTCAGTGGTTATTGGGTTGTCGTGGGTTCAGCTCGAGAGAGTGAATCCTAAACCCTCTCCCACAGATTCAACTCGAGAGAGTGAATGGACTAAAGTGAAGGTTATGATAAATTGCTGCTTATCGGTGTTCGAGAGAAAGCAATTTGAATCAGAGTAAATTGTTTGAGAGAAAATTTACCCCTACTACAGTCTAGCTTAGTTACCAATTTACAGCGATTTACTATCAATAGCATGTACCAGTTGTTTATCTTAACCCATAATCCTATCATGTCCCAAGATTCCCATCTCCATATTCGTATTTCTATATTATTTGTTGCTTCTAGTTGATAATTGACTACAAAATCCCCTTCGATAATTGACACTTGTGTCACCCTTTAATTTGATATGTTTTTCTACGTATATGTCTTTAGCTATAATTGACTTGAGCAAAGTTCTTGCTTTTCTCTTAATTCTCTATTACAAACCGCTCCATTCGAACTCTACCCCAACTCACTAGTTATGTTATATTACTATTGAACAACCGTGGACGTTAGTATTGGATAAAGCGCTCGGATACGTCAAATCAAAATGAGGCCGCTACCGTATCCCCAACAAAGTTTAAGGGTTAGACAAGATTTTAAAAGAAATGAAAGAAGATGTGTATACCCTTAGCCAAACCATCACCTCCCATTTAGTGTTGATCAAGCAGTTGAAGACCGAAATGGGTCATATATCATCTCATTTCAACCGGAGACAGCAGGGGGGTTTGCCTAGTGATACTATGGCTAACCCCAAGAATGAGGTTTGAAGGTGGACTTGCGTTGTGCCGCGACGTTAACTAAGGCATTGCTTGGGAGGCAACCCAAGTTTTCTTATTTGTTTTTCATTCTTTGTTTGGAATAATGGTGTGTTGGTTGTGTAGGTTAACATGTGGAAAGTGTTCGGAAAGAGGGAAATTGTTGAGAAAGGTCTATTCGCTGCATCGCCGAAAGGGTCGATGAGTTCGACCCAAACTGCCATTGGACTCAAGAAAAATTTAAGTTGGAGTCTGTAACTTTCAGCGAAAACCAAGAAATTATTGGCGATTCATCGACCCCCAATATAGTCTGCCGTTTGGATCTCCAAATCAACTAGAAGTCCTTTAATATTCAATGAGGCAAGTGTCTACTCGGTGCTTTGCCGAGCAAATCGGTGAGTAATACTAATGTCGTCGAATGGGAGAAAACTGGACGGTTTTTAAGGCCAAAAGGTTATAATTTTCAAACTCCTTCACATTACCTCTCTTTAACGTTTCACAAACTCACACCTGCACGTTATTCTCTATATACTTTTTTGCATTCTCTAAGTGTTTTAGTCATCAATTTGTGCTCAAAATTTGTATTACATTACCGCCTAGCGATTTAATCTTAACGTAATTAGCATTAAAGGTGGTTTTCCGATCCTTGAGTTTATTCTTGACATTTTGAACTCTTATGCAAATGATCTTATAGTGTTGTCATGTGTTGGGCCTCTATGATAGGATTAGTATGCTTAAATGCTGGTTTTACTTTGAATATCTTGCCTGTATTATTTTGATTGTTGAAATCCCGTAGCTTGGTGCATTGAAATAGATTAAACTGTTGTGGGGTAGTGCTTGTATGTTATGGGTCTTGTTTGAATTTGTGTTATGCATGCTTTAGTTATGTTTTCAGGAGTTTTGGGGTTGCTTTCGAGAAGTTGGGTTGAAAATAGGCACGTTGGGTCATTTGGTGAGCTGGGTCGAGCTCGCTGAACCATTTGGCGGTTCGCCTAATGTCCCCATATCGCCTTCTTTTTCATACCTTATTTGATGTGGTTTTGTAACTTTTGGCGAGAATCCTGAGGTTGCCGACGACACTCGATGACTCGTCGAAAGCTTTCTTGATCACCCTTTTTCTGCACCTCTGAACCTTTTTTGCATTTTAACTTTTGGCGAGCTAACTCTTGCTCGCTGAAAGTTGTTGGCACTTCGTCGAAAGGCCCCCATTGCCAAATTGCCATAACTTTAAAGCCGACCAATTTGGAAAGCTTGACCTAGATCGCCAAAGCAATTCGGCGAGTCTGCCTGCAACTGATTTTCTATGCTTTTGTTCGAATGTTTTCTAACTTAGTATCGATGCTTTGCAAACATGGCTAGACTGAAAGTTGCTGGGAGAAACGTGCCACCCCGAAGATAAGTGCACGGAATTTTAGATTAATTGAAGGGAGGTCAAATCTTGCCAAGAAGGACAAGAAAGAACCTCAACCTGGAGACCAAGGCAAGGGCAAGAGGCACATTTCTGATAGGAAGACTACTCCTTGAGACACCTCTATTCCTTCATTATCCTGAGGACGCTATGTAGTTGTGTGGAAATTTTCGGCTGATACACCTATGGCAGCTCCTGCTGAATCTGGTGTTGTTGTTCCTTTTGAGGTGACTCCGAGCACAGATGCCCAAGTCCAGACTAATGCACCAGGCGCTAATCCCCATACAGATGGAGCGACTGCGTAGACAAGATCCCTTCTTTACCTCCCACTCCGTCTCTCTTTATTTTGACTTGTGGATATTATATTATTTTTTTCATTTGAGGACTAATGTTCTTTATTTGTGGTGAGGTGAGGCTCACCTTTTGTGTGATATTCGTAAACCTTGTTTTGTTTATATTTGGGCTATGAGCTAAAAATTATGCTTTTACACTACTTTTGTGGATGCTTGAGCTTGTGGCTCCTTGTTTTTAATTGTAAACAATGTTTGACCCTTCCAAAAGTTTTTACCACCTGTTGTATGTGTTGAATGTGGTTGTTCTCTTGCAAATTTGAGTACCGGTTTTGATCAATATTGATGACTCGAATATTGCTCATAATCAAGCAAAAATGAATGTGCGGCTACGACGAGGCCAATTGAAGTTGCATAGACAATATGTGAACTCTTTGCATCTCATTGTGACTAGCCAAGTATCGAATTGAGTCTCTTGTGATGAACATTGTACACTAGCGAAAGTGTGAAGTGTTGTTTGAAATTGGTGTCAATGCCTTGTGTGATGGCCTTACAGTGAACCATGAGTGATGACACCTAGAATTTCCCCGTTGATCCGGTTGACTAAGTGATGCAATTTCATGAGATGATCTTAGGCGACTTTAAAGTGTGTGAACCAGTTTGACATTATACCTCCTTTGTGGCCTACCTTGTGAATGTGTGAACTCCTTTTTGAACACCCTTGAGCCTTAACCCTTTTCATGGAAGAAACTTGATGAAATTGAGACCTTTCTTGACCCATTACCTATAATCCTCATGATTTGTGGTTGGTTTGAATAACCAACTTAGGTCAAAAGCCTAAGTTGGGGGTGTGGTGAAAATAGAAGGTAAATCAAGAAAGTACAAGGAAGTCCCTTTTGCCCATATTTTGAGAAAAATGGAACCCCTCCATATAAGAAAAGAGAGAGAGAGAAAAAGAAGAAAAGACTGAAAAAGAAAAAAAAGAAAAAAAAGGAAAGAAAAAGTGTAGAATAAAGTCGTGAAAATACAAGGAAAAAGGGGTTTTCCAATGGTCCATGGAAGATGAATAAGAGGTGACTTTTGAGCTTGAATGAAAATGATAAAGAAAAGGAAAGAAGGTGTTATTCACATCACATTTCACGTGGATTTTAGCCTATAAGCCTAAATGACCATACCTTTACACTCTGCCCCATTACAAGCCTTGAAAAGACCTTTTTGATCTTGAATGAGCTAAAGCAAAAGTCGATTGGAAAATAAGGGCAAACCTATGGGTGAAATCATGCAGTGTGTTTATCTTTGTGAGTGTGAGTGTTGATCTTGATTCTGAAACTTTAAATGATTGAACCATTGAGTGAATATGGAATCATTCTTTGTGTAAGGGCATATGAATACCTTTGTTGAGCTTGAACTTGCATTTGAAGTAAGTATAGTGAGCTTGAGATTCTTTGGTAATGGTGAGTCACAACTTGAATCTTTGAGTGCACAATTTATCCTTGCACGAGTAGGTTGAGTCTTTTTGTGTGCATTCACGATTGAGTCTGAGGTAGCACTATTTGAGACATCCTTTTTGAACTGCTGAACTTGAGTTTTACTTGAGGACAAGCAAAAGTTCAAGTTGGGGGTGTTGATGAGTCTATGATTTAGGCTCTTTTAGGGCTTTATTTTGATAGATTTAGTGTCGTCAAATACATATTTTTGTCTCAGTAACTGTAAAATGTTAGAGTTTCACGTATTTGGAGTTAGAGACAAAGCATGGACACTTTTGGGCAGAAAGGAACAAGGAAGCTGAAAAGAATGAAGAAAAGACGGCGAAAGGATCGCCTAAACCATTACGCGAGACACCAAATGGCTATGGTCTCACCTAGTGCTCTAGTGTGCCAAGCTTTGAAGGAGGACATTGAGTCGGCAAGATAAATAAGCAGTGGGCGAGTCGCCGAACGATTCCCTGATGTAGTACTCCATCGCCCAACGTTACAGAACTTGAATTTGCTGAAGGCCAATGCAGAAAGAAGATGAACCAGACCAAAGGGAGGATCACCGAGTGGATTGGCGATCCTGACTAACTGCGCCGAGTGGTCCTTCCCAACACACTTTTTGACAACTATAAATACTTGTTTGAATTTTTAATTTAGTATGCAATCAGTATCGAATTTTAGAATATCAAACATTATTTTTAGTTTTTAGAACTTAGAGTTTTGGAGACATTGTTCCTTAGCTTTGAAGATTTGAAGATTTCCATTTCTAAGCTATTGGAAGTGGGTATTGAAGATTCTTCATCTTTGACGTGTGTAAAGACAATATCTATTGTACCCATTTGATGGAAACACTTTTTGGTATCGATTTCTATCTTTTTAGTATGTCTATCTAAAAACACCAATTCTTGGGCTGTGATTATGTGAATATGGGTTGAATTTACTGCTGGATATTTCTAATTGATAGTTAATTTGCCGTTTAGAGGTGATTTCGTTCAGTAGTTCTGTTTAAATCTAATGGGTTATAGTTGCAAATACAATTTTATCTTCGTGTTTTTGACTTGCTCGAGAGAGATGTTTTAAAAACAAAACTACTGAATCGATAGTTGGTGGTTATTGGGTTGTTGTGGGTTCAGCTCGAGAGAGTGAATCCTAAACCCTCTCCCATAGTTTCAGCTCGAGAGACTGAATGGACTAAAGTGAAGGCTATGCTAAATTTTTGTTTATCGGTGTTCGAGAAAAATATATTTGATTCGGGGTAAATTGTTCGAGAGAAAATTTACCCCTACTAAAATCTAGCTTAGTTACCAATTTACAGCAATTTATTATTAATAGCATTTACCTTGGTTTTTATCTTAGCCCATAATCCTATCACATCCCATGAATCCCGTCTCCATATTCTTATTTCTATATTATTTGCTGCTTCTAGTTGATAATTGACTACAAAACCCCTTTCGATAATTGACACTTGTGTCACCCTTTAATTTGTTATGTTTTTCTTCGTATATGTCTTTAGCTATAATTGACTTGAGAAAAGTTCTTGCTTTTCTCTTAATTCTTGATTACAGACCGCTCCCTTGGGACTCGACCCCAACTCACTTGTTAGGTTATTTTACTATTGAACGACCGTGGATGCTTAGTATTGGATTGAGTTCCCGTATACGTCAAATCATAGACCTCTGCTGAAACTGTGAGCAATTTCCACCACCCGACTTTTGATTAGAGTATTCATAAATTCCTATTGTGGCCTTTTTGTTATCCTTAGCAAATTCGCTAAGGTTATATCCCTCAACCAACTAAGATTGAGTCATTAGTTTAAAGATATCCATATCCCCTAGAAGCGTAGCATTCCTGCACACAGTCTTCACCAGATTAGATATTGCAAACAAAAAACTTACTCATTTGTGCCCTTGAATCGGCAAGCACCTAGAGAGCTGGGTAAACTTCTGCCCGTACTCTTGGATCGACATTGACCCCTACTTCAAGTTTATAAACTCTTGTGCCTTAGCTTCCCTAATTTACCTTAGGAAGAATTGTTTAGGAAAACTCTGGTAAAACAATCCCAAGTCACAGTATCTGCATCTGCATCCTGTTATCTTTCCACTGAGTGAACCAGATATGAGCCGCATCCTTAAGTTGGTAGGATGCCAACTCGACACTCTCAGTTCCATTCACCAGCATTACTCCAAGAATTTGCTTAACCTCATCAATGAAGCTCTGTGGGTTCTTACCAACTTTTGACCCTAGAAACTTAGGCTGATTCATCCGAACAAAGTCTCGGACCCTAGCTGCAACTTATCCACCATTTGTGTTAGTAGGAACTGGGACCTACCGATTATTCTGATTTGCCAAACCCTGAGCCAAGACCTGTATGGCATTTTGAAATTCTGCATTCGTAACCTCATGGTTTTGGACTGGAGGAACTACATTATCATTGCGTGCATTAGCATTTCGTGTGTTTGCTATACAAGGAGGCATGATCTGAAACGCATAACGACGGATTGGAAAATCCATTCAATAACACATTATGATCATCATCGTTGATACTTTACTCTCAAAGAATCCTTAAAAGATTTGCATAGATTTCATAAGAAAATGCATAAGTCCATAATTCACCTTTCAAGGTTCAAAACCCACTTTCAATCATCAACACTTAGAAAACATGGGTTATACTTGGATTTGATCATAAATATATGTAAATCTAGCAATACATGCTAAATTTCCTAATACTCTTCCTTTACAATCAAAATCCCACATCATATGATTCATAACTTGAAAACATGGGGACTACATGGGTCATGGGGGAAATCATCATAAAATCATAGTAATTCATAAATTCATGCATAAGAGATCACATTAAAACATTTAAATCAACAATCAAAAGAACCCATGACAATTGAAGAAAACCCTAACTTAATTGGGGATTTCTAACATCATAAATTTATGTAAATCTAGCAATACATGCTAAATTTCCTAATACTCTTCCTTTACAATCAAAATCCCACATCATATGATTCATAACTTGAAAACATGGGGACTACATGGGTCATGGGGGAAATCATCATAAAATCATAGTAATTCATAAATTCATGCATAAGAGATCACATTAAAACATTTAAATCAACAATCAAAAGAACCCATGACAATTGAAGAAAACCCTAACTTAATTGGGGATTTCTAACATCATAAATTTATGTAAATCTAGCAATACATGCTAAATTTCCTAATACTCTTCCTTTACAATCAAAATCCCACATCATATGATTCATAACTTGAAAACATGGGGACTA